>VKOC01016632.1:0-134059 GCA_009364415.1 Spea multiplicata | reverse complement strand
AATATTTACTAGTAAAACATTTTTAGTTAAAACCTAGTTTGAGAAATATTATGTTTGGGTTCTCATTCCTTTAAAATATAGCTTTTATTATGTCATAGTAAAATAAGAAGGCAATTAGAGAAATGTTATTAGAGTAGATAAACACACGTTAATTAAAATTTAACTTTTTATAATGCTGCAGAAACAGAGGTGTTTTATGTCCTATGGTGGCAGGTCAGACCTAGAGCAGCACCAAAAATAAATACATCACATTTCTAAAAGTATAAATTAATAATAAACTGCATCAGTAGCGGTCAATGAATCAGGAGTAAAGGATGCACATGAGTATACCACTGCTCATGAAAAAGGATTTAAACGATTTTGCAAACCCATATGTTGGCTATGTTACACAACTGCTATCCCATAGAAATTAAACGCATTGTGAGATGCTAAATGGAATAATGTGAGGGAACACACTCCAAAAGATTAAAATGTCATTTCAATTATCAAATTATCTGTAACAGCTGATATAAACACTAAGTGACATCCAATCAAGAAGCTCCACAAGGACCCAAGATCATTTTTCTTCTTTCTCTTGGTGTAGAAGTATAGGCAACCACACACCCACAGCGGTTCCCCATCTGGTCGTGCATCACATAAGCAACCCAAGAGGAGCAGGACACATCAAGACACTGGAAAGCATCCTACAACATTGTGAGGTAGTGAGGTCCTGAAAGCGTTTTTTTTTTTTTTTTTACTTTAAAACCGGTTAACTATTAATTTAACAAAAAAAAAATAGCATCCATTAAAAGTTAATAAAAATGTTAAAAAGTCTATACTAACAATTGAAAAGTGAGACACAACATAGAGTTCCGGTTTAATATGCAGAAGGTTCCTCTAGAACTAAAGAGGTTAACAACATAGAGTCCTCTTGTAAATTATGTCACTGAAATAATTGCAATCTTTGTGTAATTCCACTGGGGACAGAATCTAAAAATGGAATACCCAGTCTACCGTTCCGCATCTTGGGTCTATTAGTTTCATCATTTGCTAATTTGCCGTTAGGAAATTTGTGCAAGTGTGCCGACAACTCAACGACAAGTTATGGGAGGCATGTGACAGAGTTACTTTTATGTGAGAGAACGCTAATCCAGCTGTCAAGTTAACATAATGTTTAACAAATATTATCGAACAAGCCCGTGAAGTATAGTACCTGTTATCACTACTGCCTCTTGTTTGTAATCTATAATTACGTTTCCCAGAAAGGTCCACTATTAATAAATCTCTTCTTTGTCAACAAAGAATTGGTAGATACCTTGGTAAATAATGCAGCATTTAGTTTTATCCCCTCACAGTTGCAAACGTTATCACACTAGAGAGGAAACACCTTTTATACCAGTGCAATTTAAATCAGATGAAATAATTGGTCTTTGTACAATAAACAAACAATTAGTGCAAATGGAAAGGTCACTAACTTTTCACACTCCCGCTTGGTTAAGAAAGACGAAGAGCAGGCAGTGCCAGGCTTGGGAGCCAGGTGGCAAGCACAGAGTCATTTTAAGTGCTATTCCCCAGAGCATTTCAAGTGTTGAAGTGCTGAATGTCAGCAAGGTTCACATGGCAGTAAGGAAGGTTTGGTGTTACTGACTACCGTGTCAGCGCATATACTAATATTTATATATATATATATGTAGAATAATACAAATTAGAAACATATTATACATACACACACAGTGAAGGAAAAAAATATTTGATCCCCTGCTTATTTCTTACGTTTGCCCACTGACAAAGACATAATCAGTCTATACTTTCAACAGTGAGAGACAGAACAACAAAAATACAGTACACATTTCAAATAAGTTCTTAATTGATTTGTGAAATAAGGATTTAACCCCTTTGCAAAACGTGACTTAGTACTTGGTGGCAAAACCCTTGTTGGCAATCACAGAGCTCAGACGTTCTCAGGAGGGATCGTGTCTCACTCCTCTTTGCAGATCCTCTCCATGTCATTAAGGTTGCTAGGCTGATGTTTGGCAACTTGAACCTTTAGCTCCCTCCACAGATTTTCTATGGGATTAAGGTCTGGACACTACCTAGGCCACTCCAGGAACCCAATGTGCTTCTTCTTGAGCCACTCCTTTGTTGCCTTGGCCATGTGTTTTGGGTCATTGTCATGCTGGAATACCCATCTATTTCCCATTTTCAATGCCCTGGTTGATGAAAGGAGGTTCTCCAGAATTGACGGTACATGGTCCCATCCATCTCCCCTTAGCAGAAAAACACCCCCAATAACGTTTCCACCTCCATGTTTGACGGTGGGGATGGTGTTCTTTGGGTCATAGGCAGCATTCCTCCTTTTCCAAAAACAGCAAGTAAAGTTGATGCCAAAGAGCTCTATTTTGGTTTCATCTGACCCCAACACTTTCACCCAGATCCCCTCTGAATCATTCAGATGTTCATTGGCAAACTTCAGACGGGCCTATACATGTGCTTTCTTGAGCAGGGGGACCTTGCGGGCGCTGCAGGGTTTAAGTTCTTCATGGCGTAGTATGTTACCAATTGTTTTCTTGGTGACTATGGTCCCAGTTGACAAGATCCTCCCGTGTAGTTCTGGGCCGATTCCTTACCCTTCTCATGATCCTTGAAACTCCACGAAGTGAGATCTTGCATGGAGCCTTTAAGAGAGTGCTCCTAATCTCAGCTCATTAGCTGTAAAAAAAAAAAGATACCTGGGAGCCAGGCATCTTGCTGATTGATAGGGGATCAAATACTTATTTCAGTGAATAAAGTGCAAATCAATTTATAACTTATTTGAAATGCGTTATTCTGGATTTTTTTTGTTATTCTGTCTCTCGATGTTCAAATAAACCTACCATTTAAATTATAGACTGTTTTTTTGACTGGGCCGAAGGTGGTAGTTCATGGTGTACAGAAAGAGGTACCTCAGGGATCCGTATTGGGACCCATCATTTTTAATAATTGTTATTACAGAAGGTCTTAATGGAAAGGTTTGCCATTTTGTAGATGACACAAAGGTCTTCAACAGGGTAGACCTTCTGGGTGGTCAAATGGCAAATTAGAACAAGTTTGGGAGCTGAAGCAGTTTATTGTTGATAAACGTAAAAATTCCAAGGCACATTATAGCATTTGGGCCACTGTTCTGTCAGTAACAAACAAAGAGAGGGACTTGGGAGTAATTATTTATGATGACTTAAAGGTAAGTAGACAATGCAATAAAGAATTGGAAAAAGCAAGCAGGCTGTCGGGTTATATGGTAAGAGGCATTAGTAGCAGTAAGAAAGAGGTGGTTATACCACTTCACAGCTCTTTGGTCAGGCCTCACCTAGAGTTTTGCATCTTCAGAAGGATATTGACACATTGGAGAAACTTCAGGAGTGCTCCAAAAAGTGGTTTGCTGGATAGAAATTATTAGGAATGACTAATATAGGTTAAGTGTATAGAATGGAGGAAAGAAGAGGGGAGGATGTAATAAAAATAGTTTAATACTAAAAGGGTTTAAACAAAGTACAAGAGGTAAGCTTATTTGACAGGAGGAGCAATGTAAGAACAAAAAGGTCATAGTCCAAAACTAGAGGGTCAATGACTTTGAGGCAACTGAGAAAGTAGTAGAAAAATGGAACCGTCTCCCGGGCAAAAGTGGTGGAGGCCAATGGAGTGAGGGGATTTAAACATGTATGTTATAGCCATAAAGCTATCCTCAATCAGCAGTCAAAGTTTAAAACAAGAAGATCAGAGGCTTCCTTGTAATGTAAGGAAGTTTTACTTTATTAAGAACAAGGCAAATAAGTGGAACAGCCTCCTGGCAACAATGCATGAGACTGGCATAAGGTTATCCTGAATATAAGACAAGGCCAATGACCAAATAATGTAAGCAAGGGAAAGCTGCATTAGAAGGCACCTTGGTTTTGCAGATACCCCCCGGCTTGTGCATTAACTTATTCTATTTGTTCTTACGTTGATTTAGCCAGCAGCTGTCAGGTGTGACATTTTTATAGCGCACTCATAAGAGCTTTGTTTTGTTTATTTTAAACACACCATTTGAACTCCAAACAAAACTACATAAGAGTCCTGAGGATTGTCCATTTTTGACTCTTGAAGACATACTTAATCTATATAATCAAAGGACCAAAAAGAAGGAATTATGAAAGGGTATAAGAAAAGTTATGTTGGGGGGATGTAGAAATGTAACAAAATAAAAAAATAAAAAAAAGTGAATGTGTAACAAGACACACATTTGTAAATGGAGTGTACAAAGGGATGTAAAATTTACTTCACTTTCCATAAACTTCCTCCACATAATGCATGCAATTTGAGGGCTATACAGAAAGAACTTTATATACTAAAACATGCCAGTCATTATTTCATAATACATTTCCCAGCAGAAAGTTAACGTTTGGCATTCTGTAATTTATGACATTAAGCCCCAGAGTTCCAGGCAGCGTGCGTAGCACGTAAAGTGGGCGCTCTCAGGGAGTCTATCATCACTGCAGCGCAGCGATCACTCGAAACACATTTCTGTACTGCGGTTCCGTTATTACAAAGCCAGGTGCATGGCGAACAAAACCAGCGCCAAGCCATGACAAAAACAACACAAACAACCCGCTAGTGTCTCACTACTAGCCAATACAAAATCAACCAAAACCTGCCCTACCTACACGCGTTGTACCGTCGCCTACATTTGCTGCGTGTGGATCCATGGTTTGCCTTAAAGCTAGGTATCAATAGCTTAATTTGTCCTGAGGAAAAAAAAATACATAGAGATTTCTAAATTTTTCCCCAATCTGATTTTACCATTTATTACGCTAATGAATCCCATGAGTTTATTGATTAAAATAAGTAACATATGTATTAGAAAGGCGGCTTACACGTATAGTACAGGAGCAGCCATCTAACCGATTTTTCATGGGATATGCATCATTATATATCCTCATTAAGAGTCAATACTTTACTGCATGGTTCTTGTAGCAGATTATTTTCATTTTATATTTATGTCATTTGAAAGGACAGCTGTTGACCTTTCCTGATATGACAAAATATCTTCCTCCCACCAAGACTTTACACGTCCCCCCTTTATTGTGGGAGCCAAGCCTATTAGACCTCTGATTTTTCACAGATCGTAATATGCGGAGGAGGACGCGTTTTCGGAAATACTTAGTCAGACAACTAAGCAAAGTACTTTAGAAAAGTTCCATATGTTCTATCTAGTTATCCGTGTGTCATAATTTTCAATGGTAGAATATGTGCCAGCATCAATTTTTCTTTGGCAAAATACATTTTTAAAAATCATGTTTTAAAAAGAGGATACACCTGCATTTTTAATAAAACATTTCATGTTTCTATTCTAGCAGTTCTGATGGTGACGATATGGATGATTGACTGCTCTATGGAAGATTTGCAGACTCTAGATTGTAAGCTCTCCGTTCTTGTCTCTAAGTCAAATTGTTATGTTTTATACTACTTGTTACGTCCTGTCCACCCATTGTACAGTGCTACAGAATTTAATGGCGCTATATAAAACAAATAATAATTCAACAACAAACTCATAACATGACCGGCAATACTCAAGGAATACTCCAGAGGTGATGCTGATACAAAGAGAAAATCGAACTTTTCAATCGTGTTTTGGTAAATTGAAGGGGTCATTTTTATTACTATTATGTAATATTTTATGATAATTAAACTTTAAGAAACGTAAACAAAAGTAATGTTACAATAGGACCCAACATTTAGTTGGACTAAAGAAAAACACTGATAAACCCAGGTCCTGTGAATATATATATATTTTTTGGGGGAGTATAACTATAAATGATGATGAGAAAGTAAATTGGTCTGAGGAGCTTGACCCAAAACACTAAGAAAAAATAAAGACGGTAATATAAACCAGGAACAGTATTACAAAATAATGTCAGATACTTCTATTGCCCACACTACAATTGTATCTACAGATTCAAGATAAATGTAGTACTCTATATTGCAGTATCATACGGGCGTATCCCAGATGCAAAACATGTCATATTAAAGTTAACTTGTACTACGCAGTTTGCGCAACCTCTTGGGTCTAAAAAGACACTGACTAATGATTATATACTTTGATGAAATTCCTAGGAATAGAATACATTTAGGTTTAGTAGGCGAGTGGAATGGTCCGAGAAGGTATTTCCATACCATGTAGACAATAAATATCAATGGTAGTGGAAATTATTAGAGTATGTTTGGAAAAATCACGAAAGGTGTGTGAAGATGTACAAGTACACTAAAACTGTATACGAGTCATTTTCAAGTAAACAATCTCCATTTCATAAATTTACAATGATAATACTTTCTATTGGGAAATAGCAAAGATCTCCAGTTTTTTTCTCACTTAATATAGAAGGTATGGAACCATTTTTTGGTAAAATAACACTTCATTGAACAAGAAAATGATGCAATATAAGAATTTCTAGCACGTACGAATACGATAGTATTCATATTTTAATGTACTTTAAGGCGTTGGACTAAAATCTGATACTAAAAAGACTTGCAGTTTTCATAACGAAAAGAATATATCCAACAAGGTTTAAACAAAATCTTGAAGGACATGGCAATAAGAAACCATTTCTGTAATAAGACCCTCAGTTCAAAATCTCCAAGCAACTACAACTTTAATTACAATAATACTGCCGATATGCCAGAAGTAGGCATAGGTTGCTCAAATAAGCATTTCTCAAATTCCATCTCAAATTATTATTGTTTTATATAGCGCCATCAAATTCCGTAGCGCTGTACAACAGGTAGACAGAACATAACAAGTAGCATGTAATATAACAAATTGACTAACAGAGACAACAGGTGAGGAGGGCCCTGCTCAAACGAGCTTACAAAATGTATTGTTCTGCTACTAAAGTTTAATTTTGTTTGCAAATAAGTGATTTTTTTTTACAGAAAACTGCAGATTAAATTGGGAAAGATGAAGGATTGTTAAAAGCCTTAAAAAAGTGGAAGATACATGTATAAAGTATGTTATAAGCAGAGAAAAACTGAAGAAACAGAACACGAATGGCCAATAGATTCAGATTCTTGTTGGAAAATGTTTACTTTTCTACCGTAATTATGTCAAAATTACCTATTGCTTCCATTATCACTAATGCTTTTTTACCTCCTTTTTTTTAATTTTAGGTTTATCTTTCATAGGTATTTTCCCCAAAAAGCTGTATGCAAATTAAGACGAACACATGCAGATATTGAAGAAGGGATTTGACAGATGAGTAAGATGTAAGACATCCATAGATCCTCTTTTATGATATTCTTATCTGCATATCTTCCTTCACTCATTGAATGACAAATGAATGGTAAGGGAATGGACATGGCACATATTTATGGTAAATAACAATAAAACAGGGGAATGTAAGAAATCCATGTACAGTGACCACCCTTCTCACGGATATCAAGGAGGATGTTTAATACTGAATAGTGGTATAAAAATAAATATTAAAAAGCAGCTTTCCACTACATTTTAATAGTGAAAGGAAGAAAAGGTTAAGATGACATGAAAACAAAATCAACATAGACTATGCATGAATATTGACCAAATGTCTTTACAGAGTGATCTACCATACTGGAAAATGACATTTTAAGACACATCACACCTACTCTATAAATACACACCATCAAAGTAGTAGCAACATCAAAGTGCTTTAGTGACTGTTTAGACCCTATTTACTATGTTAAATAACTAGATGGGGAACACACCAAATGCATTCCGCACATTCCATGGTTGCTACTTATAGTCAGAGGAATGCCACTCTATTAGATGACACGAGTGGACACTCGGTGACTGCCCAGCAGCATAAACCAGGTAACAGAATGCAGTAATAATTAAACAAACGAGAGCCCTGAGATAATGTAGCAATCTGAGATGAGCAGCATTTTTATGAAGGTAGAGGATTATACGCTTGACAAACCATGCCTCTTGTAAACATGTTGTCATATCCTGTTTGCATGATTTTAATCTCGTAAGAGTGACTGTAATAAAAAGGTAGCGGTTGAATTCCAAACCACCTAAAGCAGCCCCTCATTTCCTATCTGTGTGCTGTAAGATCCTGTTTGACATGTGTGCTCTCGAGAAGCACCTGAATTTCAGGGCTGCTGTTCACACAAACAGTTTAAAATACACATCCCTAATAACCAAGGCATTGTAGGCTACTGCCTAAGGCCCGAGCAAAGTAAGGAGCATTATAGGGCCATGTTTGACTGCTGTGGCTTTTATATTGTAAAGCTAGTTACACGGAGGACTGTTCTAGGTCCTAAACATGTGAATAGCAAAGCAGCCTACGTATAATGACAATGCAAGGTGTGTCACCCTTCCGCCAATTTAGAAAAACAAGACCTAAAAATAATTGACAATATAGACTCAACATGGGCATTTTATTGTTCATTAATGGAACTTCTAGGTAGCAACTGACAACTTGTGTTAATAAACTGCTTATTCTTCACTCATTCTTTTTAGGAACTGATCAATTTGGCAGGAAAAAAGTTTCACCATCAGTAGCGAGCATCGCTCCTCTACTCAGAGATTGAGGACACTTACCTGGAGGCCCTGAGAGGCAGAGTTTCACACAGAACTGCCAAGTTCCCAGCTCTTCTCACGACATCAGAGATATTGCATTAGGAAAGAAAACCAGTGACCTTAATGTTGACTATAATACAGGAACATTAATTTAATGGGAAGGCTTCCTTCTACGTTTTATCTGTTTACTTTGCAAGAGTTTAAGATCTTAAGTTACCCACGATGTGATATCACACTTTACTTGTGTTTAAAAAAAGACATGATTATATATTGCACCACGAAAAACATTAAAAAACTTGAAATTACTAATGGAAATTGACATTACATAAAAATAAAAAAAAATATACACTGTTTATAACAGTTACATAAAGAGAAATCTGTAACCAAATACCTCATAATAGGAGGACTAATCTTTGCATCAAAGGAAAAGGTTAGACTAAGACTGTTACAGAATCAAGTCAACGAGGACAATTACACAAGTCAATTTGTAAATGGAAATGTAAAAACCTTCAACCTGCCGAGTATGTAAATATAATTTAAAGGGATACATCAACCATCACATGTACCTTAACAAATAGGTATGTCTTCTATAAATTATTATTATGTTGTTCCTGTGCAAATGCATGGAGAGGTTGAGCAGAATCCAGATCCTTGGCTTGCTGGAGATGGGTCTGGCCAAACATGTCTTGCTTGCCACTGCCATGCCTATTGTCACTGCCAGCCAGCAACAGTTTATTCATGTATGTGCCAAAGCAGCCAAAAATGGACACTTATTTTACATTTTATCAATCTCAAAGATTATATTTGTACCCCATGACCCATGTAAAGCAAGGCTGCTCAACCCAACACCTCCAGGGAATTCTGTATATTTCTTGCCTGAAAACAGGCCCAATGATTTTTTGTAATTGAGATGTCTGTGTTCAAGCTTGGCCCTTTTGCAGCCCTCAAAGCATGGAATTAATGATTGGATTTAAGCAAAATGAGGGTTTATTTTTTTATGCAGTGATATGAGTAACCCTAGTTATGTGGATATGGGGGCAGATATGCTTTTAAAACAATTAAACTTAATTTATGCTTAGATAAGCAACTTTTTCATATCACTATATTACTAATTGGGTGACCTCCAATAAAATGTTTGGATTGTTTGAAAGGCTTTGTAGTGGCAGGCATGTTTATGGCATTAGAAGAAGATTAGAAAAGTAAAATACCTGGAAATTTGTGACTTAAAGAGTGTTTAGGGGACATTCTGGAAACATCGATAAGAGTTATAAACCAAGACATTTTCCATGGAAAATGGAGGAATCTGATCACTGTATGTTTACTTCTTGCATTTCTATGGAAATATTTAATTAATGCTGTAAAAAGTTATGAAACACGAAAGGTTGTTTTCATTTGTTGTGACCAGAAACTAAGGAAGTGAAAGACAGTTTTAGTAAATGGTGAAAGGGAAAAAAACTAAGTTGAAGGCAATTTCCCCAGTTCATGGCCTTAAATACTTCAGGTTAAGGTTTAATTTTGTATATTTACCTGCATCAAATCACCTATTACGTAATCATGGTGAAATGGCTCACTCATTTCTTATCATAGGAAATGATTAATATAATTCTATTTGCGTGTTCTATTTTTGCAACACAAGTGAAGACACCTCTGTACAAGGTGATCTGGAAATTGCCCCTTTTCGATAGCTGAGGAATGTGTATGCTTTGTCGTGAAAGCTGGCGAAGGTAAGGCATAAGATTTAAGGAAACGCCAACACTTTTCTATAGGGGTGCTAAAAGGACAGTCTGACATCACAGACTTCTTGTCCTTCTCATGAAGTACTTAAGAAATGTACAATCTGGTAGGAAGGTGAGTGGGAATGAAACAGAAGGTGACATGTTGGAGTGAGCTCCAGATCTGCCACATTGGGAGCCTATGTGCATGGAGATACATTATGATGCTCCTTCATAAATGAGTTAAATCACTAAAGCAGTTGAGTTCCATCTTCGGCTCACTGAAGTCCCTGCACAGAAGATCAAGATGAAACACAGGAGAGAGACTGGAGATACAACAAACCTATAAACAAATGTCATATGTCCTTTAACTTACCATCAGTCAGCTCTGACTTGGCAAACAATGCAGGAGCATCTAATGACCAAGAGGCCCCCCCTGTGCGCACACATTAAAAAAAACGATCCCACCGATTTCAACAGAAGCACTTAACTGCCACTTATCATCTGTTTTAATCAGTGGCACAAATCACCAAACCACATCCAAGGCGGGAGCTGCCGCTTCTACCCTAAGTACCGTATTGGCTCGGATATAGGCCGCCCCCGTATATAGGCCGCACCCTAAAAGTTTGGTGCTTTTTTAAAGAAAAAGTTTTTTTCTTTAAAAAGCACCAAAAAACATGCTGCCACTCTGCCCACCCCCCGAGATATTGCTACCACTGTCCTCCTCGCCCCGAGATATGCTGCCACTGTCCTCCTCTGCCCCCCCTCCTCGACTTACCGGAGCAGACTCCCGGGTGTCTTGCGGGGGACATCTACGCAATACGCGCATGCAACTTCCGGTGCCGGTACCGAGTTGCATACGCGTATTGCGTAGATGTCTCCCGCCGGCCCCGCAAGACACTCGGGAGTCTGCTCTGGTAAGTCGGGGGTGGGCAGAGGTAAAACGCATCGTGCGGACGGTCCGCACAATGCGCTTAGACAACCTCCCGTGCCGGCACCCCCCCCCCGTGGGAAGTGCTGGCACGGGAGGCTGTCTGAGCGTATCAGACAGTAGGATACAGGTCCCCTGCATCGCTGCGGGGGATCTGTATCCTAACCCCGCTGCCTGCCCGGCGCTAAACCCCGAATATAGGCCGCACCCCCACTTTAAAGACTTAAAGTGGGGGGGGGAAAGTGCGGCCTATATTCGAGCCAATACGGTAATTTGTTACATTTTAAAGAATGCATGTTGAAGTACTTCTATTGGTGAGGCTGTCCCTTTAAAACAATTCTCTATGTTCCACTCCTAAACGGCATTTGTACCCTAAATGTCTCCAATGTCATCTACAGACATACAGATTATCTCCATTACTGTCAAAAATACACTAACACAGCTGGATGGTGCTGGGGGAAAAAAAATAAAAATGTAGACCTTCACAATTATAAACTGTATGTTCCAGATTCAAAATACTCTTGATCCCACAGTGACCTACATCTCACCTCTGTTCTCACTGCCTCATTCTACTCCCAGCTTGTTTATTTTTTATTTCCCCATACTGCCCGCCGTAGGAATTCTTTATCAGTCCATCATACGAAATGCCTACATAAAATTAAAAAAATCTAGGATCTAGAAACTTAAACATAAGAATTAAGTACTTCTTTAAATCTGATCTTCATTTACTCTTTATCTCCAGATGATTTACTTTGAGTGTGAACCTCTTGAGAGAAGTAACCTACAGCTATTATTATATGACTAAACCACTTGATAGGCTGTTTGACTAGCGAGGGTTAATAGAGTTCTGCTGCAAATTAAAAGCTTTGGGCAAATTATTTTTATCCTACGACAATTTTTAATTCAGTATCTCAATATCAAATGTTATGGAATATGTTAAGATAAAGAGTGACCAAATAATTCTACCTTCCGGGATTTTACTCTTCGCTCATTTGAATTTCAACATAAAAAAGTTTTCCTTATGAATCTTTCAGCAGATTTAGCCAACATAATCAAATGCAGATCCCAGAGCACTAGGACGCAAAGAACTGAATTCCCTAGATGTGTGGATATATCTCAATAACTGCAGTATTACAAAGTAAATCGGTATAACTCTATATGTCCCCGGATTGTACGCTCAAATACTGATATGCCTTTAGGAGTATAAATGTAAGGAATTGAACACCTTATGTGTATGTATCTATCAATGAGGAAGAAAAAAAAGAATTGACAATGGTATCAGACAAGGAACCAAGCCGTGTTTCGATAAATCGCCGGGCATCCTTCACATATACCTTGCAACTGTGGCAAATGTAGGAGGTTTAGCACCATGAATAGTATTTCGAACAGGAACACTATATGCAGTGGCACAGTAAAAGGGAGTATAATATTAAAACAACAAAAGTTTGGCATGACTGTGCCTTCAGATTGTATTCCCCTTCATATCCTTCGACGATAGGAGGAACGTGGCAAAGAATGGTGATTTCCGGGGCCAAGAATGGCAGACTTTAGAGTTGGAACCCAATACATGTCCCCTAACATCTCTGGTGCCCATATCAGGACATCTGTCATGGGGGTTGTAACTAGTTGAAGGGGTCAACAGCCCACCATACCTAAAAAGTCAACTAGCAGAGCTTAGCCCAAGGGTGTCAAGATGGTCACATCGGAACTGCACAGGCCTCAATTGATTTTATAGCTCCCTGGACCAGTCATGGGAGATAAGAGGATCCCTCCAACTGCTCCTTGAGCTATATTGTTCTCAACGGATATGGAATTCCAAAGTATACAAAAACAGGCAGTATATGGCTAGATGAGCCACAAACACATGGTCACAATGCCATTAGTTCGGGAACAACATGGGCACAGCACACTATGGAGTTCGACTAGCTGGGTAAGGGTGCCAAGTATAGGAAAAAAAAAAAAAAAAGACAGGCCATAAACAGCGACTAGAAGACACCACAACAACTGGAACTCAGGATACTTAAGTGCAAAAAAACAAAAGCTCATAAGTGTGGAAGCAAAGGCAACTCAGAAATGCAAGGTAGCTATACAAATACCAAAAGAAGAACAAACCTATTGATCTGTCTATGGAGTGTGGCAAAGGGCAAACTTATACAGGGAGATAATGAGGGCGCTGAAGTCATAATGACTTTCATGTGGGTAAGCCCAACAAGGACCCATAAGCTTTATATTCCAAGGGCTGCAGGAAGGCACAACCAGACAGCCAGCGCACAGGTAATGCAGCCAGCAGTGGAACGTTAGAACCCAGATGACCCCCCTGGCATTAGGTCATTTGTTATGTTGGTTTGATCAATTTTCAAAAAAAAAATAGTGGGTATTGTCAAAGTCTTTAAAAATGATCCACTTTGTTAAGCACAAACAAAAATCTGATGGCATGAATTTGGAAGAATTGAATGATATACATATAATTACTAATGTTAAAAGCATGGGGATCCTTTTATTCCTCTTTACACAAATATGTTGTTTTCCAAAATAAAGTAAGAGATGCTCATTAGTTAGAAAATGACTAAGCCACATATTCCATGTTTACCATAATTCACAATATAAAAATATGTCAGTGATTCTAAATATTTGACAACAGCAGACATGAAAACATGCCTCTGAAGCAAGACACCCGCAAGAGGGTTATAAAAACAACACTAAATATCTGTATCTGTACTAAATATGTATTGTATGGTATTCTTCCAATTGATTACATATTAACAATTTCACAATTAAACACCCATATCCATTCCTGCCATCACAACTCATGCCGATTACAATAGTTTAGTGGCTAGCCTAGATAATATTTACGATCCTACAATATGAAGTCTAGAAGAATAAGAGTTTTGTTTAAACTTTCAGTTTAATATTACATTTTAAGGGGATTATGGAATATCCAACAATTGCACAAGAGCTCAATACTAACAGACAGCATGCAGCCAAACATTGACAGCCACTTTAGCAAGTGCAAAATTCATCATCAGGCCAGTTTTCAGAAGAAGGAAAACTAGAATGAGCAGTTAAAGCAATATTCCGGAATATAAGTGTACAGCGAAGTTATGAAACTATGGCTCCTTCATATTGGTCTTATTGAAATGATCATTATATACAGTTACCTTCAAAAAACTTACAATAGGTATTTCAGCTTTTAACCCCTTAAGGACAATGGATTTTGAGCGCGTACATGTACATGTAAGGGTTAAGAAACCCTTTAACATTACTGTCCCCGACTTCTTGAACTGCTTTACAAAAACCAAAAGGTGTGTCAAACTATTATTATTAGAACATTTTATCCATCTACAACAGGTTAGGAAGACAGTGAGTGTTGCTTTAATTCTCCAGCCCAGAAGTTTTATTGTACGCCGGAACGACTTGCCAAGACAAGCATTAGTAAACAAAACAAGCCAACGCCATCATGAAATCCTTTTTTATGTGCAGCTTTGGAACACTGTAAAACGGGAAAAGGACTCAGATCGGTACACATCTCAAGTGTGCCAGGCTTATCAGGAAAATACAACAAAAGCCACTCCATGCACTATACAACAGTAGTGTTTTCAATATATTTCACAAAATAAAAAAAAATACTTTTGTAATAATAAGTACTAATAATTTCATTTGGGGGATTATTGTCTCCTTGGTCGAGGGTAAAATGTGGTGTAGTATTACTCTGTAATTGTGTTAGATATTAATGTTCATCAAAAATCGATGCATGCCCCTAGCTTAGCACCAACTGTGACTGGTGAAGAAAGCTAGGTGACAGCAGTAATATTTTAGAAGACACTTCTACCAGGAACCTTGGATGTGTCTCGATCTCACGAGCCCTACCATCATGATCAATTATTTGAGAAGATCCACCCATCCAGTGCTACTTCCCAGTTATCTGTACGGAAGTACTCTAAGCATTCTGGGTCTTTAGAGATGTCAAAACAATGACACTTCCCCTTCTACTACATGCTTATTTAAAGAACACTGTTGAAACAGCGTCTGTTAGTTGGCCAAAGGCTTATAATGCAATCCTACAACAATAAATCTCTATTTTTCTTAAATCTATTACTAGGTGATGAGAATTCACATTGTTTCTCCAAAGTGCCATAGTTTAAGGTCCGTACGACTTTCTTCTTGCAAAATATGTTTTTCCGTGAGCGATTATTTTTTCACCTGCAGTATTACGAACGGATGTTACTCCATAAAACTGTTTTTGTAAAATGAATATTAAAATGTTACAATTGGTTAGTAGCCTTTGTAAGCCAGTACAGAATTATTTCCTTACAACCTGGTTCTCCGACACTTACAATGACATACCATGCACTAACGGGTAATAAGATACCTTATTAAAATTGTATCCTAATAAGATATGCGTTCCACCCTTAAGCAACAAATACTTAATTATTCCTGGTCTATTTCCATATCATGGGAGTGAAAACAAATACAACTGCCTAATTACAATTTTCTAAAATAAGAAACACGGAAGTAGCGGTTGTGGTATTGCAAACTCTTCCTGACCGATACTAGGCATGTCAACGTTCAGAACAGGTCGTGTGACTTTTCGTCACTTAGCCAAGTGCTGATTTGAAAGAAAAAAAGGAGAACCTTGCTCACTTATTTTTCATCCGAAAAAAATTTACAACTTCCCCATAAATATAACTTCCCCATGCTTCTTTTTCCTCACTTTCCTCTTGCAGCTGTTCCATGACAGTTAGGTTTTCTGTTACCTAAACAGGGCCTCAAGTGGTAAAGAAATCCATCCACTCAGAAGATACTTTGGATGACAACTGTTGAGTTTCTTCCATAACTCAATTTTTCAACATCTGCTTAAGGAAATCTGTCAATACTGTAATAGCAAGAGGTGGGTCCCATTTACTTTCCAAAAAGGTACAAGCTGGTGTCATTGGATTCTAGAAGCTCTTAATCCCAGCTCAGTGACACACATTATCTAACTAGGTTCTCCTGAGTAGATAAATGGGGACTGAAAACCCAGTTAATCTGGTTTTCGACCAAAGAAGATTGTGATTCTAATGCAAGATCCGCCTGCTAATCGATGGAGAGCTGGAATCATCATGATTACCGATAATGATACACGACGTCATGGGCAACTTCAGTAGAGCAGCACAAATATGTATAATAGAAACGCTTGACCTCATTGTCCCCAGAGGACTCAAGGACCACCAAGAACAGCATCTGCACTATTTGGGTTGACCTAAACATCTACTATTCTGGGTTTGTTTATCATCTGCAATGTGGCAGCTCTCTCCGTGGGGGAAGTATCATTTGCAACCTTGTGCACTTGTCAAGAACACACATTCAGCATTTTGTAAGTCTCATGAGACCACATCGAAGTCCCTGCCGACCATCTGCACAGGGTGCCACTTGAGCGCATATATACATGTATTGTATGGAGATTTTGTACGGAGGTTAAAAAAACTGCACTTCAATCTAAACATCAATAATCTTGTAATTCTATGCAATTGTGTCATTTGTGTTTTAACAACATACAGCAATTTTTTATTTTTTTTAAAGAGGGATAAATGACATTTTGAAAGACAGTTTATTTTACGACAGTAGAAAACTTTCACTACAGTCAACTGAAAAAAATAAACAGTCACTTTTTTTTACCCTACAAAAGTAGGTATTTGGGCTGACGCTCTGCCCTCAAAACCCTTAACCTGTACTGGGAATGTCAAGTATTTTGGGATACAATTGCCTTTCAGTGACCCACGTTCATTAAAATGCATAGGCATGATTTGAAGGATAAGGGGATACACAATACCTGCTAAAGGTTTTTGGCCACTAAAACAGGATTTTACCAATTTGTAGGTTAGATATGTGTATTAGCAGGATTACAGATGAGGCTGACATAAGCCTTTCAGTTCTGTTGATATAATGAGCAGTTTCTGGGCTAGCTATGAAAGCTAATTATATGTATCAGGTCATCTACAAGAAAAAAAAAAAAAAAAAAAAAAAAAGATATAATAATTAAAAAAATGTACTTTTTTCCTTAGGTGAAAGACTTAAAAGGTGTGTTAGGGAGAAGAGAAAGGCTTCATTGGATCACCATGTGCAGTTTAAACAAGACAATAGGGATATGCTAGCAGGGGCGAGCCATGCATTGTCACTCGTGCCACTGGAAGGCTTGATGTGGAAGGTGCACGTCACGATGTAGAACCCATTCCTGTATCCCAAGTGCAGGCTTTTCCACTAGCCACCAGCGATCAAAGTTAGCCAAATTCATTTTTATTTGGAACAATCAGATGTGGATCTATCAATAGCCATAGGCATTAACCCTTTAATGGCACGTGGGGGTACAGAAGGCTTGATGGAACACCCGGTCTTTGTTTTCTTTCCATATGATCACTCATACGGACGTTGTGTGTTTTATATACACACACCACACACACGTTATATTGTGTAATTCAGGAAGCAGATCTACAAATCGCTTTTGCATCTTGCCTCCCTCTCCGCCCTGTTTTAATGTGAATGATATCCTTCTCATGGGTGGGATGTGCCTGTGAAAGTCTAAAGTTACTGAGGTCAGCTACAGCAGGTCCGTGTCTACGGGCAGGTGTTGTCGCGTTGGGCTTTCTTACATCTGTGATCGGTGAACCACCCGTAATGGAATAAATGCATCAGCAGAGCTATCGTTTCCAAAGGCAATATATAAAGAGCTCAACTCACCCACAGTAGCCACGGTATCAAAGTCGTCCAACTTGTACTGAGATTGCAGTTCTAAACAAGGGGATGAGCTATGGCCACATACTGATAGCCCAAGGCAACCTGAGCTGGGGCTAGCCACCCCTCCATCACAGCTGCCTTTGCCAGCACTCCTGGAGCCGGATCTGGCTTTGACTGAGCCGGTAGCAGCTGCCTCCATGAGAAACCAACTTGTGCTCAAGCTAGCGGGCGAAATCAGCACGGGAAGGAGTGCCCACAACACATAGGAGATGGCACAGTGACTTAACGGAGCTTGAGTTCCTTCAGGGCACGCTGCTGATCATCAGCAGCCTCCGGTGGGAAGATGCCCGACTTCGTTACCCGAGCAGCCGAGCGATTCATTTACTCCCCGTACGGACGCTCCTTTGTAAAACTTTACGCTCGCCGTGCCTTTCTTCTCCGCTGCTCCATAGCGCTCCTGAGACAAACGCTATGAAATGGAATCGCCCCGCCTCTTCCGTGACGTCACGGGCCCTGCCTGCTCTCAGAGGCTCTCACGCCGCGGGCATGACGGGTGTTGGGTTGATCAGCCAGTGCAGCCTCATCCCGCCGGTGTCTGTGTGCACGGCCGAGGAAGCTCGTGACGTCATCTCTGCGCGGTCGGCTTTTTGTTGCGCGAGATTTGAAATGGCTGCCCTGGGATTGTCGTTACCCGCCTGCTGTAAACCTGAGTGACTTGGTACGCTAGTGGTCGTTAACGCGTGCTTCTGGGGTCTAGTCGTCCTTGAGCTTCTGCTGCCTTGTGTAGTGTGTAGGTAAATCCGAGCGCTTTCTCCACAGTCTCCTGTGAATTGTATGTGTGGCTTGCTCAGCTCTTCTTGCTGGAGAAACATGCCGGTGTTGGCCCATCGCAGTGTGGGGGCAGAAACCACAACTTTAGTGAATAGATGTCTGGTGGACATTGCGTACGTCGGCTGCAGAAAATGCAAATTAAACCTTTGCCACAGCTAGTGATCGATGGCAAGCCTCCTGGAGACCACAGCAAACCAAAGATTTGTCCAACAGCGTGTGCGTGCGGCTGCATACGTGTGCGTGCGGCTGCATACGTGTGCGTGCGGTTGCATATGTGTGCGTGCGGTTGCATACATGTGTCATGTCACACTGCGTGCACCCACCAGACTTTCCTTCAGTCCTGAAATGGAGGACCCCTATTCTGGAGCTGCCTCTGGTTTTCTCAACAGAGTCTCGTGTTAAAGTCTAAGCTAAAGTGAGGATGATTGTCCTCCTCCCCTATGGAGGAGGAATTTTTAGTTGCTCCCAGGAAGAAGAGTATTTTTCTCGTTTTCTTGCCCTGTCCCTAAACTGCAAACGACTGGGAGGCGATAGTCTTGAGACCTGACCGGTCAATCTGCATTCAACCTGTTAAGGGTGATGCCCTTGTTAATTTGAATATATATATTGTGAGCTGGAATCATGTAACCACACAGTCTTAAGGTTTAAAATACCACACCAGGTTGAATTCCTTTTAGAAATTATAGTCATTTTTATTTAAAAGGTCTGGTAAACAAACATAAATAAAAAACAAACAAAAAGAAAAGCCTTGCTCTCTGAGCACTTACTAACCGTTTCAACTAACTATGGTTGGACGGCTTACCCACTGCCAACAAAAACATTTAGGACAGACCTTTTCCTTCTTTAGGAATCGGTCCGCAGACTCTTGGAGAGAAATGCAGTCTCACTCATTGCTTGTGTCTTTCTTACCTGAATCCCTCATGGGGCAATTTTTTTTGTAGCAGCCCCCTGCTCCTCATTGCTAACAGGCGATTAACTGTCTGGAAGATCCAGAACTCCTGGACTGGCTTCATCACCTGCTGCAAGTTAACTGTGGAGTGGAGCACTGGCCCTCCCTTCTCTCAAACTTAACTACAGCATTTCCATTGTTTTGCCGGTAACAAAACATTCTCCCTGCACTGCAGTATTTTCTGAGAAATATTTATGCCATCCACCATCTAGTGCTATATAGTAGCCATTACCCAGAACACTCCAAGATACTTAACACTTTAAAGAGTAAACATAACGTAAACCAACTTGGGTTTCAGGTCGTTGATAGCGTCTACTGTCTTCAGATGGGGGGCAACCATGGGAAATTTTGGAACAAAAAGAGACTAAGTGGATAAGCTTCTGTATGTATAAACTCATACATAAGCAGTATCGGAAATCTGTAAACACACTTCTACTTATACATCATGACAATTCCATTACCTAAGGGTATACTATTTATTTTTGCTTGAGAACAGCCCTTATGTCTATGGTTTGAGGCTTATCCCCCCCCCCTTACTCCAATAACTGCTATGGTTAGCAATTACAGATTTTACAACACAAAAGTGGTCCAAGGAAGGAAAAGCAATGAAGCGACCTCAGGGTCATGAGTGGCCAAGGCTCAATGAAGCACATGAGGGCCAAGGTTGGCCAATTTGGTCAAATCCAACAGACGAGCTACTGTAGCTCAAGTTGCTGAAAAAGTTAATGCTGGTTCTGATAGAAAGGTGTCAGGTGCGTAGCTGCAAACCAATCAGGGTGCCCACGCCGACCCCTGGCCGCTGCCAAAAGTGCCTACAATGGACACGTGAGCATAAGAAGTGGAGCAACGGAAGAAGGTGGTCTGGTCTGATGAATCATGTTTTCTTACATCACATGGATGGCCAGGTGCGTGTGCGTAACTTACCTGGAGAACACATGGCACCAGGATGCATCCATGGAGGCCTTAACTCACAGGACTTAAGGATCTGCTGCTAACTGCTTGGTGCCAGATACCACAGCACACTTTCAGATGTCTAGTGGAGTCCATGCCTCGACCAGTCAGGGAGTTTTGGCTGCAATAGGGGGACCTACACAATATTAGGCAGGTGGTCATAATGTTGTGGCTGATACATATACATACATTGAGTAAGGACAAAAGGAAAGGTAATAAAATTAAACCTATGACTACAATGGATATTTTTCATACTATTAGGAAACTATAACCCCCCAAAAACACAAACAACTATTTATAAATAAAGCAACACAATCAGTCACTGTGTTGTCTGTGTGAACATATTTCTAAGAAAGAATATACCAGGAAAAACATCCTACACATTCAAAATAAACAAGGCGAAGAACTTAGCCTTGTTTGTTTTGAATTGTAGGATGTTTTTCCTGGTATACACTCGTATATAAGCAAACCTGTTAATACCGGTTTTATAGGAGGGTGTACTGTATTTTTCAGTGATTACCGTGGTGACTCATTCATATAAACACATATATTTAGGTAATGCTTGCTAATCTACCAACTAATCTCTTTTTACGGTAGAATTAACTTAAAATCTCTGGTTCTATTTCACTGCGGCTGGTTTCATAGCATACAAGTGAAGATTAACAATTAAGAGGATACTATGTTCCTTACTGCTAACTTACCTCTGCCATATGTTACAGTTACTTGTTGATTGGTTCAGGCTGCCTATGTAACGGTTGGCATAGCCCTGCCACAAGCTACCGCCTATTCCCCAAAATAATCACATAATTCATAAAAATCATAACCTATTGGTAATTTTAATAAATTCATTTAGGTATGCTAAAAGCTGTGGCAATTACATTTTTTTTCTAACAGGCCTGACTTACCTGCCACCATAGTTACTATATAACAATCAAAGATCTAAACTACTCTAAAACAAATAAGCCTCTTTGTCTTTATCATAAAGAAAAGTTTATATGAATACCCTGCAAATATTTCAACATGTAAGGTACCATATTTGCTCGATTATAAGACAACCCCCCAAATATAAATACACTATGGGAAAAAAGTATTATTAGTAAATATTACTTCACATGTAAAAAAAAAAATTCATATTTGATAAAAACTGTGATTGAGACATTTTTTGTTTTTATTTCCTTTTATTTGCCAACCTGCTCAGTTATGCACATCTGCCCACATATGCCACTTTGCGCCCTAGAAATGCCTTATACCCCTAATATGCCACTGTGCTCCCCCCAGACTTGCCCCCCCCCGTGCTCCAGACTCCCTGGTTTCTACTGGGGCCAACCAGTGGATATCTGCACAATGCGCGTAAAGATCCTCTGCTGCTGCCCGCCACTTGCACTGGGGCTTCTATGACTGAACACTGGAAGGTCATGTCACGCCGGTGCTCTGTCATAGAAGCCCCAGTGGAAGTGCTGAGTAGAAGCAGAGGTTGTATGCGTGCATTGCGCAGACGTTCACCGGCTGCCAGAGAGGAGGATCTGGTTCTTAGTCTTATAGTCCGACCTCTATTTGAGGTGTAATTGTAAGATTACCTCGAAAATAAGCAGCACTGTATATATATTGTGACAAACCCTGTAGCACGAGGGCCATAAACATCACAGTTAGGGGTCTTAAGCACAGTCCTCTAGGGCAATCAGAGTCAGGAACACCAGTGTGTAACAAAACAGCTCTTTATTTTAACCGCTTAAACCCCAAAAACCAAATCATAAAAACAAAACCTAGCTCCCAATTGGAGCCCTCTCTTACTAAACTATGCTGGTCCAGACTGACCAGCCTAATCACCCACTACCTCAACCTCCCAACCAGACTGTCCAGGCAGGTATTGCCTCACTTGGCTCAGGGATGGTCTTGTTCAGGGGCTCTCCTTACCCTGGGAGCACAGGGAAGCTTCCTCTTCCCCCCAACAGTCTCTCTGAGTATCAGGCTCCAGGGGTTTTTAATGTCCAGCACCTGTGCCTGATGCCAGCCTCATAGAAATCCCGGACCGGATCCTGTGGACTTCTTGCCTCCTGGAAAACCCGGCATGGAGTTTTCACAAAATGGGGAAATGGAGCATTGGCCCACCCTGCTCTCCAATTGCTCCACCCCAGGGACCCATATTTACAATCCGGATAGCACCTGTACCCAAATGCCACACTAAGCATATCCCTGGGTCTTACAGTGTCACAATAGGAAAAAAGTTTTACCAGTAAGTGTTAATTCATGTAAACTATTTTTTTAATAAAAACTATGATTGGGAAAAATATTGTTTTTGCTTTTATTTCCTTGCATTTTCCAACCTGTCCCCCGGTTACGCACATCTGCCCCCAGGCTTGCCACTCCAATATGGCACTGTGGCCCATGATATGCCTTTTAACCCTCTATATGCCACTGTGCCCCATGGTATGCCTTTTGACCCCCTATGTGCCACTCTTCCTCCAGAACTGCCTTATACCCTATATGCCACTCTGGCATTTAGGGGGTTAAAAGGCATATTATGGGGCAGAGTGGCATATAGAAGGTCAAAAGGCATTCCTGGAGGCAGAGTGGCATTAAGGGGGTAAAAAGGCATTTCACAGAGCACTCTGCCTCCAGCAATGCCTTTTGCCCCCCCCCCCCCATTTAACACTCCCTCCCCCTCCTTCCTCCAAACTTACTGGTGCTTCTGAGTCCCCGGTGCTTAGTCTGGGCAGCGTGTTTTTTGCTCTGGAAAAAAACTCGTCTTATAATCGAGCAAATACGGTATATCTCCCCGTGTGTATACCCGTGGTGCTCACTCCATAGACTAACAATTGCTGCAGTAAAGGCAACTTTTCTATAAGGAAGCTGTGTTTCGCCCTCTCTACAACATCCACAATACTGTGTTTTGTACCTTGTTCTCAAATATATATAACCTTTTTTTTAAAAAAAGAAACCCCAACCTTTTTGTCTGAGAAAGATGTGACGAACTAATTAAATAGTCACAGACACACTAAAATAGTGTAGTTTGTTTGTGTAAAATCAGCAGTTATACAAAAATTCTGACTTTTAGATATTGTGTCCCCTATACAACTATTACCCACGCACCTACATTATTAAATGTAAATTATATCGGAATACTTTCCATAACATTCACTAGAACATGTCCTTCTAGAACATTGCCATCAGGTTTACATTTAGCTACACTGCTATACATGTTTTATAAAGCAGACTCATGTATAATACATGTTTAACTTAGTACATTTTAAAGGAAAATGTAACACAGATGTCATGTAATTTTGTATTTGTCCAGGGAAGGACTGACACGTTCTGGCCCAGTGGGCGGTTAAAGCCAAAGGGCCACCTTTGCCTCCCTTCCCCAATAACTAACATATACACACACTATAACACACACTTACCTTGTGTCTTACATGAGGTGTGAGTCCTCTAATGCTGTGTTACGTGACCCCACTGAGCTCCTGCCAGGCAGCCCTACTTGGGCTTTGTACTGTCTGTCCCTTTACTTAAATACATGTATAATATACAGTAATTATGTATTAATAAAATAAGTTATTTCATATGTTCATACCTGGGAACTCTCCGGGTTTGACCCGGAGATTGCCGGGTGAAGCACCGGTTTTCCAGGTTAAGACCCGAATCCTCCGGGGAGCGGGAGCGGGGTCTTGACATGCCCATTTTCTCTTTAAATGGGGGTGTTTCTTGCTGGCGTCAGTGGGAACGCCCCCGACATCAGCAGGAACGCCCCTGACATCAGGGGGACTTCCAACTGACATTACTGGACCGCCTGCTGACATCAGTGTGCAGTCCTCGCCGCGTCCCGCAAGGGAAGGCTCGGGGTAGCCGGAGCCCAGAAGTGCCCAGGTATGCATATATGTTTAATTCATGGTCCTACAGTGAGAACATGTGTCACACATGAGATTTTGTGGCGTATTTAAGCTTGATGTTGATTCAGTAACATTAAACAAAGGATAGAAAAAAATTCCATCTTAACTCTATTTGTTTACAACGACATATATACTAGTTTTGATATTGTGAAAGAGAAACATAGAACTTGACAGCAGATAAGATCTGTTCAGCTCATCTAGTCTGCCCATTTTATGTTACAGTTTGGAAAAGCTTACAAAAAAACCCAGAAGTTACCACCTTTTTATCAGGAGCTTAAATCTGGGTATCTACTGTTTTTTTGGGTGTGTGTGTGTGTATATATATATATATATATATATGTATATATATATGTATATCGAAGTTATGATTGAAAGCATATTATAATATTATGCATATTTTTTAGTGTCACATTCTACTGCAACAGTTGTTTGCCTAAGGCTATGAATACACAGTGTAATTTGCCACTGTGACAAATTACACAGTTTCTAACTATGCCATATTGGCTCAATGGAGTTTATTCACTAAAGGAAGTGGTGAACTGGATAGTTGTGGTTCCAACTCCTTGACCTCAAAATACATTATGAAGAGCAAACCCCAGCGAACTTCTGCTTGATTTTAATAGAAGAAAACAAAACAAAACAGAAAAGTCCTATTGGGCAACCCTGACATTTTTTTATTACTAGTAATCATTTCACCATCTGTGCTTTAAATTCTGTAATCCTTATTTGTTTTGCAAACTCCAATACTTTGAGGTATAAAACTTCTCTAGTTATAAAATATATTTTGCCATGCATCTTACTGACATACTCAGCCATAAGTCATTGTCTGTGTGTTGGCCAGGCTTGTGTTTAGAAAGTCCTTTCTTTGGGGGCTAGGCTCCTCAAGTCTCCCAGTGTCAAGGATTCCTTGCAGTTGATGAGGTGCTTGGTAGAAGTGGCTGTTCCTCAGAAGATCAGGCAGTGATTCCCTAGGCCTGGCCCCTCATCCACCCCACAGACTGCCTATCTTGTGTTGTACGTCTTCTATGTTGAGCACCTGGGCATGATGTCATAGGGTGGCTACCAAGGCGCTTCATTAAATAGTGTAGTAACAAATGAGTTTAATATTACTTATTTTGTTAGTATTTCACAAATACACTATTGAGCATCTCTGGGATGTTGCATTTATCTCTCGGCTGCTCCTGGACAAATGTCTCTAAAGCAGACCATGACTGGCAGTATGCTTTATAAAGATAAACTTAAGGCATTGTCCTACATGCATATTGCATGATAGCTGCTGTGCTGCTAGATGGTTGGCAATTAACAGGTCACTTCCCACTAGCTCTAAGAGCTAAACGTGGATGTGGCTATCTCAGCTACAAACTACACTTTCATCTATGTTTTACGTAGATTGATAGTGTAGATGTTAACTAGATCCCCTCTTCTGCGTGTGAGCCAACGGAAGCAATCAGCAGAACAGGAACAGAAGACTGCTCCTCCAGCCCATCAGCAGTCAATTGGACAGCCATACAAAGTTAAGTGTTAGAGTAGATACACCTTGTTTTCTGAAGTCCCCAATGGAAAACGCTGGCATCGAACCTTTGAAACTTTACTGGTTCTATAATGTGTGGCAGATCTGATTGAATATTCCAGGGTCTTATAATGGTTGTAGTCCAGCTCTAGGAGAAAACTGCTCTTTGTATTTGTTGAGCCTTGTTGCAGAATAAATTTTCACAGAGCTTTGTGGTCAGCTGCTGAACTAAAGTGATAGACTTCTATATCAGAAATCTCGTAGCATTTTGAAATCAAATCAGGAAAGTGGTATTGAATCTTTGTAACTAAGGGAGTAACTGTAAACCACAGGGCTTCAGTGTGGAAATTGCCCGAATTCACCAAGCAACATGTCACACAGTTCCAGCTTTGCATACAAACAGCTTGCATGTGCCATCTTTACCCCCAAACAGCTTGTCTATGCCATCTTTGCTTTCAAACAGCTTGTCTATGTCCCAAAAGAACTTGCCTGTGCCATCTTTGTCCCCAGACAGCTTGTCAGTGCCCCAAACAGCTTGTCTGTGCCATCTTTGTCCCCCAACAGCTTTTCTGTGCTATCTTTGGCCCCAAACAGCCTGCCCACACCACTTACTTGCAGGTCTATCTTCCTCTGTGTGCACATTGATTCAGTGTGCAGGAAGTGGATGTGATGTCACTTCCTGCCTGCTGGATCAGTGAGACACAGATGCATCAAGCACTGGAGGTATTACTTGCACCTAGTGGCTTTAAAGGGACGGACAAGACGCTGTGACCATGTTCCGAATTGATTATTGAAATGGCTCCAGTTCATGAAAATAATAAATTGATGAATATTAAAATAAGAATATATTAATTGGGTACAATATGAAGAGAAAATACTCCCGAAAACCACTGGGCCTTGTTTCTACCTTATTGTGAACCAACCAATTATTAATATTACTTGTTAAGTACATGAAAATGAAAGGGAAAAAATAAAACTATAATACATAGGATTGTTACAGTAGCAAAGATATACATTCATAATTAGATATCCACTACACATAGTACATGATATATATATATATAGAAATAGTAATTAATAATAATTAAATAAAATAACTAAATCATAAAATAAATAATTAGTTAATAAGAAAAAAACGAATACATGTATCTCCATGGTGAAATCTGCATCTTATCGTGTAAGCAACAGGACAGAAAAAAAATAATTTGGTAAGAACACCATCAATGTGACTTTTCATGGAGTAAGAAAAGGAGTTTTCATTCTGTTGGGCTCCTAAACTGAAAGCCTATGTGTCTGTGTATTTGGAGTTGCACCAGGTCACAATCTATCAGATCCAAAGTGTATTACTAGTTTCAGATCTGCTGAAGGCACATTTCTGCACAAATGTAAACAGACCGATTGTGCAGTTAGCTCTGCCTTCCCCTCTGCTGAGATTTTCATCTCCCATATGGTTGTCATTTTGCATAAGGTAAACATAATTAATCTATACAGAAACAACTCTACCCTGCAAGCCAAATCATTCAAATTTGAGCAAATTCCTGTTTTAATATTACAAATCGTTTTCGCAGACACCAGTGTCATCATTATAGTGTTCATAATTGGGAACAAACCATTTCTGAAACTCCAGCTGTTGTGCGTGACAACTCCTATCACCCTGATCCAGAAACAGTTGGATCGGAATAATGGGAACCATGAACCACGGTAGTTTATCTGAAGATGTTGGTTGTTGATCAGACACCATTGTGTAATCATAAAAAAGACTAAACCATATCATCACATAGTGACCTAGAAGAAGCATTCCAGGTTGTTGGCCATGTTACTCGTATTGTAGAAACATAAAAACAAAGAATTTCATAGCAGATAACAGCCATTTGGCCCGTTTAATCTGCCATTAATCTGAACTACAGAAAGATTTAAAGCTTCACAGGACATTCTTCTGCCGGTCCAATGCATGTTAAAATCCTCTAATTGCTATCATTTAATTGTGTTGTTTAAAAGTTGGAAAGGAACATTTTGATGGTTGTCTACTTTGAATACAGACTGTGGATTGTGGAAACTAAACTATTATTAAAATGATTTGATGGTATCTTTCAACCCGATGATACAAAGAACAACATGAGTATACCTGAATTAATTAAAGGTACGTTCTAGCAATCGTGTTTAATGCATATGATAGCTGAGCGTCACCTTTATGTTTTTTCCATCCAAATATCACTGTTCGTTAGCTCTGTTTCCCTGCCTTTCCAGCTGTGTGCACAGAGATTGCACGGACACTTATCTTCAGCACTGGCATATATGTCAGATATCAACGGGGGTCTACTGAGGACCCTTCTGCGCTGCCATTGTATGTTAATGGGAGTGCTTTCTTGCCAGCCAAAAGAAGCAGGGATATTACAAGTCCTCCACATTACAAAATGCACATTAAAGTACTTTCTTTAATATGCATTCATGATACGTTTTTGGGCCTCGAAGATGTAATTTTGTTTTCCCTTTTACACCATTATTATTATTATTATTATGATTCTTTATTTCTAAAGCACCGACAGATTCCGCAGCGCAGTACAAGGTGAAAAGGTTACAGATAGTGACAGGTACAATACAAAAATTGACATACAGATACAAGAGGAATGAGGGGCTCTGTTCCAGCAGGAACTTACAAGCTAGGTGAAAATCAACCAACTTGTGCAAGACGGACCCAATCTGTGCTGCATAATACATAATTGGTAAAAGATTTAAGTGTGCTTTATGCAGAGGCACACAGCCTGTCTTGCAGGAGAAATGTTGGATCAGATTAGCTAAAAAGAATGGCTCTAAGAACGTTGAGACTTTAGTCCCAAATAAGTTTTCCCTCTGGAATGAAAGCGTTATTCATAAATGAGGTATGCAATTACGTCTGCAATATCACCACCATGTCAACCACATTATCCCTAGTTCCATGTCAATCTTGGTGAAGTGACTGTAATTGGGACAATTTAAATAATTACACTTAATAGGGCATTACATATTATCCATTGATGAAACGTCCTAACATTTCTATACTGCGGATTTATGTCTGGCTTTAAAATTTAAGCGCATGTTGCAGAGGGCTTTTTTTCTGGCTTCTCTGGTTAATTGCTGTGGCTAACAAAAGGATGGGCAAAGGGGTATATTTATTATAGCCCTGTTTAATAATATATAGATAAACCAATAAATTAAAAGGAAAAAGAGAATGTAACTCGGGATATATGTGCTATGTGTCCCATGTGCATGCCTCCCAATTGCCCCGGTTTACACAGAACAGTCTAGATATTCATGTACTGCATCACATAGCAGCCCCGCTGTCCTGCAGTGGGTATCATGGGCCGGTTAAAGACAAAGAAACAGACGAATGCTCAGACATTAAAGCACCTCAGAACTTGAAGTGCTGAGCCTTCATCTGTTTCTTTGTCATTAATGGTCCAAGTAGAGACCGTCTCGCACACCAGTTGATTTTTTGGTGCTGCTGACCACCTCTATTATTGTGGGCCGGTTATGGGATCCTCTGATCACCATACCTGGGAACTTCTCGGCTCCTTCCCTTGCGGGACGCGGTCAGGACTACACACTGACGTCAGCGGGAGTTCCTGCTGACATTGGGGGAGCGGGGCGTTTTCGAGACCCCGCGACCCGGAGGATTCGGGTCTTGAACCGGAGGAGCAGAGCTCACCCGGCAATCTCCGGGTCAAACCCAGAGACTTCCCAGGTATGTTGATCTCCCTTGACTGGACCTGGGAGCTGTAAAATCAGTGGAGATCTCACCTCTTCTGCGCCATGTTGGATCCCAAAGAGCTTGCATATATCACCTTTCTCCCCAAACAGCTTGTCTGAGCATATCTTAGCCCCAAACTGCTTGTCAGTGCCATTCAGCCCTAACCACCTTGTCAGTGCCATCTGCCATGAAACACCTTGCCAGTGCCATATATGTCCCCAACAGCTCATCTGTTTGTGCCATCTTTGCTCCAAATAGATTGTCTTTGCCACAAAACAGCGTGTCAGTACCCCAAACAGCCTGCCTGTGCCATATTTGCCACCAAAAAGATGAGTAGGAGAGAAAATTCTGGTGGAGATGCAGTCCCCAAGGCAGAAATGCACCGAGTAGCAAGAATAATGTGTTGTTTTGTAAACGAGACTGGTTATAAATGTGGATTCTTTATGTGTTAAGCTGTGGTACGTTCGTAAAAAGTAAGTAATTTTTTGAAAGTAGCCTTTTGTATCAACACCACAGGATTTAATCACTAACAATGGGGATTAAGTTACCCAGTCTAGTTCTGCTCGAACCAAAAGCCTCCTGACCTTCTGTTCTCAGCCTTCCAAGTGGACACTTGTGAGGACCTGTGCAACTGGTCAACAAGTCTAGCCTGATCTATATGGCAGATCAGTTTAGATTGGGCCTCACATGGCCGGCTTGACCACCTCTAGCAGGAAAGTTAGGCAAAGTTCTATCCCTATGGATTTTACTGAATACACAACACATTCATGAATGCATAAGCTCATTCTTTAACCGAGCTCCATTGCCAAAGGAAGATAATATCTCAACTGTGCTTTTTCTAACTTACAACGTAATGACTTTACTTCAACATGGTCAATTCACTAAAAAAGACGAGTCATCATACTGATATAGCTTGTATGCACTCACATGCTGAAACTTGCAAAACTATTTGAATATTCATTATTATTTGAGTTGAATCTGAACAGGTGCAAAATCTTGTAAATGTAAAAGTTCCAAGTCCAAGAAAGTTCCCAGAGTTCTACCATAAGTTTTACTCAACTGCAAACTCTGATATCCTTTACTGTAAGGAACTAAATGACAATGTGACGTCTTATAACCTATGGACAGGCATGGAGCAAACCCATTGTGCAATTTGTAAAAGAAGTTTTTAAAGGAAAAAACCCAATCACATCCAGCTCAAGTTTTCTAAAATCTGCCTTGAGGGTTCCAGATGAAGTTTGTTCATGTGAAATGCACTTGCGTCATTGGTAGCAGCCCGTTTTTTTTTTTTTTGCAGTTCACATCCGTCTTAAGAAAGTAGTGGGCAAAAGGAGAAAACAGACCCAACAGGGACCAAGACAAAACAATATAAGAATCTGCTGGTCAGAGGCAGCTTTACTCCCACACCTTTTTTTTTTTGGATGACTTTATAGGGAAGTGGAGCGGAAGACAGGAAATATTGGGATACTTTAAGACGCCCTAAATTAAGATTTGTTGATATTATTTTTTGAGACATGGATACGTTTGTTTCACATCACACAACATTGAGATATTTAGTGACAAACACAGCTGGAATTAGGCAAAATGTGTAATAAGCATGTTTAAATTGAAAAGAGTTTGAATTACACTATTTTAAAATGATGTCCCTGGAACACATATGCTTCACATTTTGCCATGTAGACACAGCAATTACCATTTAATTTCATACCATTTTCTCTCCAATGCAAGTAATGATACAAGATACAGCAAGCTAGATTCTGAAAGCATTGTCAGTTAAAACAATGTATTTTGCTGTTTTTTGATAGTTCTAGTTTTTGTATAATATAATGTTTGCAGTGAGCTGCATATTAGCCATTTGCATGTGTTCTAGCTCTGCTATCTTGGCCCAATCTACTATGGCGAACTTTTGGGCCTGAGTGCCCAAATATCTGCATGAAACCGAGTTGCAGACCTCAAAGTGCCAACACTGCACATTAAACCATACCTTCTAGTCCCAAGTTTTTGGGGGGTCCTGTCCCATCAAATTTGGGTCTGTCCAGTCATAAAAATACAGCCTGTGCACCGTGCATTACACTGCGTACAGCCAGCATTGCGTTTTAAGTGTGTATGTCTAAGACACAGACAGCCTAAACACTCGCACATGAGCTCCAAACTACCCAGTAACTGTCCTAGAGCTCAGTGCTGCTGGTGTCATTTAGAGTGTGTGCCCCTCCTTAAGCTCCACCCACTTTGTCCCAGGATCCAGGAAGGAAATGTTGAGTATGATTAAACACGGAAAGGAAGTTTGTTGCTTACAAAATCACTGTATACAACAAATTGCTGCATTTATCCCCCAACAGAATTATATATATATATATATATATATATATATATATGCATTATGTTTAAAATGAAGAGAAGGACAGTGGCAGCAGCACATGGGTTCCATGTATATTACATATATATAAAAACACCTTGCACACATCCTGTTTAAATGTATTTATATCAATTTAGATTAAACAGGATGCATGTAAGGTGCTTGAGCATAAATGCAATATACATGTAACCCATTTACTGCTGCCATTGCGTTTTACTTTCATCAGAGAAAAGAAATGTTGAACATAATGCTCTCCCCATCTCTCCTCATTATATCTTCTTCCCATCTCTCTTCTTATCTCCCCCTTCTATCTATCTCCCTTTTTATCTCCCTCTTCTATCTATCTCTCCCTCATAGCTTTCTCTTTATCTCACTACCTCGTACTTTTGTTACAGGTCTGTACCTGTAGGTTTCAGGGTGCACGCGTGCTTTAGTACTGGGCAGTACCTGGGAACTCTCCGGGTTTGGGTCGGAGATTGCCGGGTGAAGCACGCTTCTCTGGTTCTCTGGATCAAGACCCGAATTCTCCGGGTTGTGGGATCCCCGCTCCCAGCCCATTTTCCCTTTAAATGGGGCTGTTTCCCGCTGCCGTCAGTGGGTACGCTCCCGACGCCAGGGGGACCTCCCACCAACACCAGCGGGACCTCACACCGACGTCAGGGGGATCTCCCACCGACCTCAAGGGACCGCCCGCTGGCGTCAGTGGGCAGTTCTGGCCGCGTCCCGCGGAAGTTCCCAGGTATGCTGAGCACTGGGATATGACATGTTATTCTAGCGCACATCAGGAATAGCTGGCGCGCCATAAGGGACCAGTCACTGGTTAATCGGACCAAAATAAAGGGGGCACTACCTTTATTTTAAGACAATTAAAAAAAATCAAATGGTGAGGCAGGAACTTGGCTGCGTGCCACAAAAGAGGCCTTGTCTTAATCACACACCAGGAGTGATCTTCTGGAGAAAGGGCTCGTGGCTGACAATTGTCTAAATTAATATCTTGGTCCCTACTCTCAGAAAATCTAGCACAAAAAAAAAAAAATATATATATATTATATATATATATATATATATATTTGCATTTCCATAAAGCACTCACTTCAGCTAGTTCTCAAGTGAAGTATGTGTGAAAATGTGTTTATCTTTTTGCCTTTGGTTTTCCAAAACTATGCTGAATGTAAATAAAGAAATCTCACTAAACTAAAGAACTGTGGCTGTGATCCTGACCAAGGACGTATGGAATTCACATTCCTGAGACCCCCTCAGACCCCATATCACTTACATTATTTCCTGCCTGCTTGCCAACTAATGTGATGAGAACAGACTAATGGTGAGTGAACAAACATACCGATGGTCTCCCACACTTCAATGACCAGATTTTCAGTTTGAGCAGAAGTACATGGAAAGTATCAGGGCAGGGTTGCTTTATACTTATGGTCTCCCTGAATTATGTATTTTCTTGTGCACTAAGGTCTGCAGCAAAATCATATGGCACCCCCCATCAGGAATTCTGCCAAAACCTGGTGGGGAGTAACATATCCTTTTGTAACTGCTTGAAACATTATTAAAAATAGTGTTCAGGTTGGACAAAACAGCAACTTTTGCCCTGATCTGCGTTGTCAACTTTTATATTTGTTAAAATGAGGACTGCAGACCATGAATGAATAAAAGATAGCTGATATCCCCTATCTTGCCAGTAGGTGGTGCTGTGTTACATTTATATTTTCTTTGTATATTAGACATTAGAACAGAATTTGATTTAGGACACAAATATTTATTAAAAGAATTACTATCAGAGACCACTTTTTGGTAGTCCAGTAGTCCACTTGTCGTGTCCAGTGAAGTTACCTCACAGTATTAACTACCAATACTCAATAGTAATATGATAAAACTGATACAGTTATATATTATTACTATTGTATTGTATTGTATTTATATAGTGTCAACTGATTTCCCACAGCTTTCATATCACAATATTTGGTCTGATATATCCCCCATTCTGACTCTAGGGGTAACAACACATATTCACGAGTTTAGAAAGAACATATATATTACAACTAGAAAAAGTCTAGTTGTAAAAAGATCTAAATATTTTAGATCTACAAAGAGATAGTACGAAAAGAAGAAGAAATACCCAGAAGCTATGCTAAAACAACCAAAGGATGGCTTGGTGAGCCCGTCCATACAAAAGCCAGTGTCTAACTCATTCCAGCTTGGAGTGGGATTAAGGATCTTAAGTGCTCTTGGAACGGATCCCCATGTGTATCTTCCAGACCTGGAAACCTGCGAAGGACTTGGATGTAAAATAGCCAGTTATATCCAGTTTTAAAATACGTTATAAAGAAGTTATATTTACAGGTAGCATTAAAAGCAACAACTTGCAAGTGTTTGGGGAAAGCAATATTCTGCATATAAAATATGAGCTGTGTGACAGTCAGGCAAGGCAGGGAATTGCAAACATCTATTATAAAAAAAGAGAGACCACCTCACATTTCTCACTGTTGAGACAAAAGTATTGCATATTATTTCCAACATATCACTTTAAAGACCTGGGCATCAGACATACCTAAGTACCTAACAGAATTCCAAGAAATATACAGTTGCTTACACTTAAATTGGGTTATTTTCTAGGAAAAGTCCTACTTTTATATAGAAATCACGGATATTGCCATACTAGCCCAAGAGAAATTGGAGTCTTTGGTTGAAGTTGAGAAAGATGTAACGTTATATAACCGTTCAGGGCCTAAGAGGTCTCTTCTGTAAATGCTTTCCATCTGAAGAAGAGACCTCTGAGGTCCTGAAAATCTTTTTCAATGCTCGCCCAATAAAATCTATTGACTTTGATATTGACAATTGAAATGTGGTACATCCCAAAGGCATAGTAGTTGCCCTCTTCCGTATCACATACTTATGTCCCCTTATCAGTATTTCTAAGTTGCTACTATGATGGGAAATGTTTGAACACGAATCTGAGTGCATCATACTTACTATTACATCTTTTAACTCCATTTCCATTGTACAAAATAAACAATAACATGATCATTAACAACATACAATATCAATAATGAGATTAACACGTGCTAATCTTATTATTAATATTGTATATTGTTAATAGGGATAAGATTAACAGATGTTAATAGATACTGGTAAAGAACGAGAAGAGGGTCCTACTCTTGTAACGTTATATTCTATTAGGTTGAGGGGATTGAGAAAGAAGGAGTCCATCCATTGTTTGGCGGTGGTTTAGCTTAGTTTCTAAAATAAATTGTAAGGATGGCAATACGGTGAATATACCTGAAAAGATATTAAAGTCGCCTGTACTGTTCCAGATTAACCAAAACATAAGAGGGGCAGTTTTTCCCCCTTCACTTTTTTTACGTGGGAGTGATGCATTCTGTGTAGGTTTTGCTTTAATGCAATTTCAGTAAAACATTTTATCTTAGTGTTTACCATACAAGCAGCTACAGGCATGCACATTGTTGCTTGCATGTACACAGGCACTGTAACGCACATCGAATGCCTTTTCGCATAGAGGCTAAGCGTATGATTGAGAACTGTGGCACCCATTATGATCTCTGCATGGCACTTTGCTAAACAGGTTTACCACGTCAAATCGCAGGAAAAGAGGATTATGGCAGCCATGAAGAATGTTTGACACTCAGGTCAATTAACCAAGGTTTGAGTTGTCAGCTGAGTAACCTCTGTAACAACAACTTCAACAGCAGTTTGTCTATTCACAAAAAACGCGTTGCTGTTAAGTCTGATATGTTGGGAATCATATTGAGTTCCCATTGGACTTGACTGCAGTTGAGTTGAACTTGACAGTTGTCAAGCTAATCAGCTAATCCGTTAGTTGTTGTGTGGTGCAGTCCTGTTGGGTTTTGATGGAGTTCTTGTTCATCTAGCTGTGTCCCAGGGAGTAGGGTAAATTTTGTCAACTTAACTGACGGTCCTTTCAACTTTCAGTGTTGCTATGATTTTCAGTGTGGTATCGTAGCAGTAGACTAGTCAAAACTTTGGAGGAATTGCTTTGTTTAAACCAACTCAAAGCGGCCCAAACAACTTGACTGTCAACTCAATGCAACTCAAACCTTAGAGAACAAATCCTGAAAAATCACACTGCCGCACGCAGTTCAATACATCGTAGCCAATATATTTAAGTCATGTTTTTATGTCTACAGTCAGCAAAATGTGGGATTACACTTTGTGCTTTATCAGTAGATTAAAATATTTTAAGTATAGTTATATTCTAAAATGTTCCCAAACTGTCTTTTGTTACTTTGGTATTTGAATTATTTTAAAGCCAGTGACGAGTACTGAACATGCATGCAATTTCTCCGTACACCGTGTTATGAGTTAGCATGTGCATTGCGCAGCCCAGTTCTCGATGCACATAAGCACCCGTCTCGGTGAATATGACCCATTGAAAGATAAGGATCAGAACAGGAATGGCAGGCATTTATTGCTACTCGTACATAAGTTCATTCAAGAGTCAAACTGTAGTGCCAAGACTTGTGTATGTCCATAAACACACTTGTATCTGTATCCCCCCAAGTGATTTCCAAAACAATAGCTAGATCTGCCAAGTATACTGTAGCCCTGACATACAGTGTCACTCAACTGCAATTAATCTGCCTGTCCAAGAATGGATCTCATAGCATTGCTTTCTAGAGTGTTAATCCTGATAAAGCAGCTCTAAGCTGCCAAAGATATGGGTCAGTTGCCCTTGGAAAGTTAGGGAAAACAGATCGCTTTACATTTTTAAGGATATGATTATAAAAAGTAAAGTAACCTTTAGGACACCGTCTGCTGGCAGTGACCGTTACATTCTTGTACTTAGGCACTCAGGGAGCATTGGAGACTGATAGGGAAATAAATGTTGTTGAGAATACTAGTTTGGTGCCAGCTAGTGGCATATAGGGGATTAAAAGGCATTTCTGGGGGGCAGAGTGGCGTAATCGGGGTTAAAAGGCATATCATATATAGGGGTGTATAAGGCATATCTGTGGGGGGCAGAGTAGCAAGCCGTGGGGCAGATGTTCATAACTGGGGGGCAGATTGGCAAATAAAAGGAGATAAAAATAAAAAATAATATTTTTTTCTCAATCATAGTTTATTATTAAATATGAAAAATAGTTTACATGTGAGTTAATATTTACTAGTAAAATATTTTTACTATAGGGTAGTCTTATATTCAGGCTTTTTCTTTTTTCTGGGCAGGTTGTCTTATAATCAATCAAATACGGTAATTGCAGTCATTTGAGGGTTAATGTGAACCACGTACAAATAACCCTGCACTGTTACAAAACTTTGTACAACCTAAGACAGCAAATGCAGTACTAAGCTACATCTTTCAACACTAATGCCGCTTTCATTAGAATATGTGCAGAGTGATATAAAGGGGGCATGTCATTCTTTTGGCAGTATTTTCCCCTTTATGTAATTAGTAATATAATTTAACTTTCCCATTTGACCATTACCATTTGGTAAATATGGCTATATTATTACTAGATATCTAAGCTGCAATTTTATAAGTAAGACACCAGGGGGCAGTAGAAGATAATATTTGGCAGGAAAAATACTCCCACTTTCATTGGCCAAGCAGCTCTTGTGGCTGTGGAAGAATGCGTCTTTCTGATACAATACACCAAGAAGTTCAACAGTCTGGCTGTAAAGAATCAGCAATAAAATAATTTCATTTGTTTCATGTTCTAAATAGTATAACGAGAGCATGAAAACTATTAGGAAGTAATGTATTGTTGGTCAGATTCCTTGGTTCTGCTTGAAAAGAAAAACATTCTAAAAATGTTTAGCTATTGTAGCTGATGTGGGAACGGCTAAATATTATTGCCCCTGCTTTTGTGATAGCTTTTTGTGTTTCATGGTTCATGTTTGGCTTCCAGTCAAGAAATGCCATATGCCCGTCCCATGCATGTCCTCACTGTATTGACCTCTACCACCTCTTTCATCTCACCTACTTAATTATGGATTATGGAGGACCACACCTGGCAGCCCTACCTAATCTATAGTTAAATCTCTGAAAAGGTCTCCCAACATTGACTTTTTATAATGCAGGGCCAACGTAACCCTTCTTGTCTGGCCCAACATAATGCATTATGGAATGAATGTAACACATTGGAATTGGCTATTCATCACTATAATGAATATTTTTGTAAAAAAAATAAAATATATATATATAAATAACACCTGTTCATATATATATATATATATATATATTTATTTATTTAACTAAGAACAGGTGTTAGCAGCGACTAAAAAGCATCTGTACTTTTGTTTTGTTTTTGGAATGAACTATTTTTGTACTAGCAGTCTTTGCACATTATATTGCATATGGTTATATAAATGTTATTTCTAATCTCCCAATTCATCATGAATAAAATCAAATAGAAAGGAAAATTAGAGGTCTGGAAAATAATTGTGATCACTGCCCCCCAGTGGACAATATTGGTAGTTCAAACGTTTGCATGATCTAAATGCTTTATATACCTTATGCCGGAGCCGCGGGCAGCACATTACAGTTGCAAGTTAATACCCTGTATCTCTCTTACAAGAACGACTTATGATCTTCTGAAAATTTTGTCATCCATTTTTTTCTAGATGCTAGGTTAGAAGATGTAGATATAGATAGATATAGATAGATAGATATATAGCTTTGTTTAGCAATGCCGTAGAAGTCTGTTGAGAAGTATATCAGGGCCGGTGCTTTGTAATTCATTAAAAGCCTTTTTGGCAATAAAATAGGATCCTTTCCTAAAACACTTGTTTTGAAGTGCACTAACCTGAACTCCTTAGAGCAGAATATGTTTTTTCTCATAGTTATTAAACGTGCTGTCATTTTGTGGCTTTTGGAAAAGTTTCAGATTTTATCCCGTGGTTCTGCCCATCAACAGCATTACAGCATATTTTATTCCTAGTTAATGAGACGTCAAATTTATGGCTGCAGTTTGGATGGATTCGCTGTTCCCGTTTTGTTCAGCAGTGGGTTTCTCGTATATATATAAAAGCCTCTTATTACAGAAGGTACTGTGGGACTGGTAATTGCCCCAACGAAATTGCATCTCTGGTCCCAAACAGCTCGATAATAAATGCAGTCTCATGGTTTATGGCGACACAGGGCAATTTGTTTTATTTTAAGCTTTTTATCTGATCATTTCTCCCGTAATGCTACAATTAATTAGGAAATAATGCGCCGGGTTCTCAGACCCATGGTTTTAATCCTGTCTGGCTTCACACAGGGATCAATAGCAACCTGCTAAGATGGATAGTGCTTTCACTGCCGTCATCTGCTTTGAACAGTCTAGCTCATTCTGCCTCAAAGCAACATGTTCTCAAATAAACGCACGCTATTCCTGTATAATGATACCACGCCACTGGGTTATTGAATTGTACTCTGCTCTTTAGGAGAACATACAATTAGAAACACCTTCCCTGATCTCCAGCCAAAGTGGTATGCAGTGAAATGCCTTGCTTACCCCGCTCGCCCCTGAAATAATTAACCTGCCAACGTCAGATGTTCTTAAGAACTGCAGCTCTGAGCACTGGGAGTTGCAGTCTATTTAATTAATTAGTGTTATCTGATTAGTTGTGTATATTAATACTTTGATACGCAATATAAGGATACATATATATATATATATACTAACCATGCCACATGTACAATAAAATAAAAATCTGATGGTTTTGCCAGTTGGCAAACATTCCATCACGGTCAATTTAGGTAAGGACCGTTTTTCTGTAATCAGGGTTTATTGAGCCCCAGATTTAAAAAAATGTTGCCCCCCAAAAAGTTTGGGTGTAGTTTGAAGGCCGGCAGTTACATACTTGGCAGTATAAATATGGTAACTTGAGATGCATGATGACACTCAGGCTCATCTTTTGAACAACTTGGTTATTAAAGGATATAGCAAATCAGATAAACGCATTTATTCTTTAATACCCTTAGCCCTTTTCAGCATTAAAAGCATAAGAAAGGGTGTTTTCATATCAGCGTGCCTTCAAGGGGTTAATTCCAGCAACTCTTTTGTGTGTGTAGTTGGTTTTATTATAACACTTTGGAGCTCAAAATGGCAATTGGGATAACTATGGTAGGTGGGCAAGTATTGATTATTTGTACACCCCACTGACACTGAATTGAATCTACAAAAATTATAAAAGTAGTAACGTAAATTTGCAAATGTTTTTTAACAGATGCTTTGGAAAAAGGACTTTGTCTAATGCAATATATTTGATATTATGTTTTGATATTTTGATATTTTTAAAAATAGCTGTGTTTCCCACTTTTTAAGTTTACATTTTTTCTAAATAATGACAATATGATTCTGAAAAACAAATAAATAAATGTAAATTAAAAAGACAAATTACGTTAAATGTAAAAAAAAATGTTCTGTAACTTTAACTGTTTTAATAAGTTTTAGTTTACATTAGTTAAAGAGTCTTCATAGTTCTCCTTTTTCATTATAGGAACGGTCTTTTTAACATTTCTCCTTTAAATGAAAAATGTATGAGCCCCCCAGCCTTCCCTTGCTCTTCAGAGCTTTTATGTATGAAACACTCTGAAGGGGTTTATCAGTTCACCTCATTAAGGTTGGTGAGAAACCTACATGCATACCCTGTTTTCCAAAAAAAGGTTGAAAGGTCCTATTTTAAGCTTTGAGATTCTGCAGTTTTATTTCACTCTAGTTTGACAGATAGCAGAAGGGTCACAATAGATCAATAGAGTCTATCCCGGCTCCTCTATACGAAGCCAACGAGAAGCCCCATAGTTACTAAACTGGATACATTTTGCAAACCAATTCAAGCTTTATATTGCAAAGCCAGAATTTCCTTGTAAAACCTTTCCATTTTCTTAGTAAGCGCTCCCATAATGTTCAATAATACGTAGGCAAATGTCTCTTTAACACATGGATCCCAAATCTGCTCACGGGGAACGGGGCTCATGAGATTGCAATAATGATGAAGACCATTTATGAACTGCAGGTGTGGGCAACCTGTCTGGGGTCTCTGACACCTTCTAATGTGCTGATTCTGCAAATGGCCTTTATTATTACAGATTATATTGCTTTCTGTGAGCTGTTTTAGATTTTTTTTCAAAAATATATTCCCCTTCCCTCGAAGCAGCCCCCCCAGATATGTGCGCCGGTGTACGGCAAAACCTTCAGCTAAAGAAGGCTTCTTATAAAACCGTACATCTCAGCATTTCAAATGGTTCATGTGCCATTGTGACCTTACACAATGTAACACGTTTTCTGCTGTTTTATATATGTTATTGCGACATTTAGGCCCATAGAGCACTGCGAGACATTCATACCCACACACTTTCTGATATTCTAGGAAAAGGGATATTAGGGAAGGAAAAATGGGATTTGGTTTCAAAAGAGGGACACTTGGGAAATACAAAGGGGTATTTTTCTAATTGTGAAAAAGTCATACTTTCTTCCTTGTCTCTTGATCTGCAATAGATATAGTAGCTATACCGGGAATATTTATAGGATCTCCCCGAAGCTACACATATGTACCATGCATGCACATATGCATAGATTTCCTGATGTTTCTTGTATATTTGGATCACATACATACCATATACATACATACATACATACATACATACATACATACATACATACTTACATATAGACCACTGTTAAAATACACGTAATGTTTTCATTGTAAACAGACTTCTTTCTGTAGAGTTGGATATCTTGCGTCACGTTTCTAGGCTGTTTCTAGGCTAGACGTATTAATTCTGTCTTTTATGGAAAGTGAATGAAGCTTTGGGAGACGTAGCATAATTCTTTAAAGGAGATATTCTCCAAATGCCCAATAGGCCACATGGTGTCAGCTTTACTTTTACAGCAGCCGGGCGAGTCGATCAGATAAAAAGCTTGTCAAATGAATTGGTTATTAAAAGCAGAAGCAGAAAATGCTAATGTTTTCTTTATTGCCGGTGAGTGCAGGGGAGCCTTTCGCCTGCCTGTTAATTATTTATGTTTCTTAACATTTAGATTTCACGTGGGGTTTTGCAAGAAAAATCAATTTTGAGGCTGGATTAGATAACCTTGCAAAAATGCCTGTGATTATTATATCAAAAACGTAACGCGATCTTTCAACATGTGCTCCAGTGCGATGAAAGGGGTTCTCTTGTTTACAGATGCAAAAAAATAAGTCTCTGAATGCCATACTGTCTTCTGCAGCTGCCTCTAAAGGGGTTTCAGGTTTCTTTAGCAAATTGAATTTTTTCCATAAAAAAACCCAAAAACTGATGTAACGTTACTTTGTTCCCTACGGAACATACATTTTTTTTGTTGTGGTGAAAATATGAAAATAGCCAATTACAAAAAATAATTGCCTTTAAGCCCTGAACAATTATTCTTATTATTAAAACTAATGATATTAATATTTTTAGCATTGTATAAATAACTGTTAACATCAAAATTAACAAGACAATAGGTGAGAATTAACATAAAGATTTTTGTTTTATTTTTTAGGATTTGTATAGTGCTATCGTATTCCTCAGCACTGTACAATGATAAACATACATATAATAATAGGTCTGGCACATTTCTTTTGATGACATTTATGGTGCAGATCCGCCTTATATGAACCAGGATCTGCGCTAAATCTACATCTCCTGTGATTCTTTAAGTTGAATTATGGGATTTGTAGTTCACCAACAGCTGGAAAACTGCATTTTGAACCCTTTCTCTAGTTCAACCCAATTTTAAAATTAATTATAAAAATAAAATTTAATGTACATTTTGTGGAAATATTCTTATTGCTAAATAATACAATTAAATATTTTATTAAATTTTTTGCAATGTTATCATATAATTGTGTATTTTATTATAAGCAGTTTTCGGTATAGAAAATCAAGAATTTCAGGTGCATGTGAATGATACATTGGAAGGCAAAAAAGGGTTAACATATAATGTAGCAGGTGAAAATTCAACATATGGAAACACAGGCTGCGGAAAGGAATTGATGCAACAACGTTTTTGCCTCGACGGTCAGAATATGCAACAGCTCAAGACATGGAAGCTAATTTCCTCTCCGCGCTTGATCGGAGTGGGACGTACCCCCAAAACCCAAAACGGAAGTAATAAAATTCAAAAACTTTTTATTTTTATTAGCACCCACAACAGCTGCACCTGGCCATCCTAATTGCATTCACCCAAATCATTATTCAAAGGCCTGAAGTTTAGCCACCGACAGCACTTATTAATGCACAATTGGAATTTACTTGTAAAACAGAATTATTGGAACAGTGTGATATCATAAAGAGCGAGGTGCTGACATCTACCGATCGCGAGCATGCATGCACTTTATTGGCTAGATATTCCATCAGTCATAAATCAACATCGATTTATCAAATTTGGAATGATTCATTAAGATTTTTTTTTCCTTTGAAGAATAGCATGATATGTTTATAGGATCTATCTGCATTAATAAGTTGCACAAAACTGGGAAAAGGCAGCTGGTTTAATGGGTTGATGCTTTAGCCAAGTTGTTATCGTTGGTTTCTGGAAAGACGTCAAAGCTCAGACCGTAAAAAAAAAAAAAAATCCTAAAAATTCCCTCTTTGGATCAATTGTGTGAAAAACCAAAATGCATTAATTTTGTAAGACCTCAAACTTTGTGTGTGTCAATACGATTCAAGTGATTAATGGTTACAGACTTTTACCAAGCTCATAAAGCCAACCTGATTTATTATGTTGATGATGACATGATGTATTTTAAGGACAGTGAATTTACATGTGGTTCAAGCAGCTTTCAGGCTCCATCAGAGTCCATCTTATTAATGCGTTGTCAAAGTTATTTCTGAAGCTTGTCTTTAATGTATTCCTTTCCATTAGTTTTTAGCGCTTTTCCAAATGTGAGCACGGATGACATTTAAGTTGAAAAGAACAAAAATCTTGGGCTTTTAATGCCTAATGCTTTGATCTGTAGTAAGTGATTGTTATATTCGGTTTTATCTGAGTGCATCGCTCTTAATGTTCTGAGAAATTAATAATTTATTCCGTTACTAAGTGAAGCACCGATGTATGGATTCTGCTGTGTAAAACGTCAAAACTCATTCTGCAGCTATTGTTTTTCTCTATTTTTTTTAATGTGGCCACAGTTAAATATTAATAGGCATGCTCCCAACATTTCAGGTGTCCAAACTGGGAGACCTTTGTTGAGGGTGGGATGCAAGAAGCATTTGGGTAAAAAGCAGAAAGGGATGGGACTACCTGCCCAAAATACCCAACAACCACCTCAGCTTCAGAGCGTTGGCAAGATGGCCATGTGGGAGCTGCAATGGTGATCTCAAACCTCCATTAATTTCAGAGCTCCCTTGGCTGGTCTGGGGAAAATAAATAGAAAAATAGATAATAAATAATAACATTAATTACATTGTTATTACTAGTTTGTGACATAGTAGGGACTAGCAATGACTCTCCACTTCATATAATGTAGCAGGTTACCCAATACTTTATAATGAACTCAACAAGCTCCAACCATTCACTAGTGGAGTCCGGTATAGTAGCTGCAGTCATCTGTAGACATAAAATAGACTCACATTTGTTTCAATGCCAGTGTAGTCCTTGCTCTGATCACCCTTTAATGAACGTGTATATTTTCCCATGTATCTGACTCTTTCCAGGTTTATAAGGGTACACATTCTAGTTTTTTCTCCTGGGACAAGTTATAGTCTGACTGGAATTACTATCCGATCCTGTAGACAATCATTGAGTGTGTGTTACCATCCTGCAGATGGGAAATAAAAGCTCCATACGTCTGGAACTGTGCCAAGGGTTTAGAATTGCAAACATTCCACCTCGGAATGCTGTTGCAGGCTGGGAGAGCCACAGGCTACCACAAACTGCCATGAGCAATGCCATTGAAGTTTCACGCTATCTCCATAAAAGAGTGGAAATAACAATTAGACAAGCAGTACAAAGACATTCAAAGAAGGCATCCGGCTCGTGGGTTAACTTGGCTAGGTGAGTTTGAAAGCATCCATTTAAAAGTCATCTTGCACTTCTTTTTAATTGGCTTCAAGGCAGTTGTTGAACATTTGGCCTGATAAGAAGCTTTCTTGGCTTTCCCAAAAGCCATAAAATCAGCAGAGCCAGGCATCTGTTTAATGCAACAGTGGCGATGTGGGTTCTGTCACCGAGGTTTACGTTAGGCAGAGTTTGTCCCTTAAGGCAGATGTAGCACACAATAAAAAGGTAATTCCTAAAACCTAGGTTCCTGAGACTTGGGCAACCTACAGCTCTTCAGCTCTTGTTTGATTGCAACTCATACAGACCCAGCTGGTGAGGAAAAGACCTAAGGAATGAAGGCTGTTTATGAAGGTTACAACCAACATGTTGGTTGGAGATGATGGGCTTTTCAGTAACACTGTGCCATCATATATGGCACTGAGGACCTCAAGTTTTTAATAGTGGGTCCTCTATTTTCTAGTAATTTAGGCAGCGATTAGTGCATTCTTGAAGAAATAATATTCACTAGAAGAATGGGGGGCCCAGTTGTGTCAAAGTCCAAATTACCTACTAGGTAACTTGTCCATGATACCATAGAATGTTTTTTTATACTTGAAATGTATTATATCTAAATATGAATTAGTATCAAAGGCACAGGCTCTCTCTGTTTGACAGTAAAAGGTCCATATTGATTATAAAGATTGTAAAGCTGATGTTGGAAGAAGTGTCTACTAGTGATTTGAGTTCTGAGTCAGGGTTAGCGTGGGTGTTCTGTAATAAATGTTCGGCAACGTGTAGCACACAGACAGCTTTTAATCAGTTTTAAAGCTATTTGCTTTATGGGGGAGAGCTGGAGATTTCTAAAATTGAAATGAGCTTTGGAAATGTCCCCACAGTGTCATAATAGAATTCACCTGCCCAACACGGGATTCATATTGCTCCACATAACCACTTTATTATTCTCAGAGCCTGCATAACTCACATTTTCAAAACAGACTCATAATGCTGCACCTTTTCAGAGGAAAACCTCTAACCTCCTGGCTCTGCGTTTTTATTTCCCTGAATATGCGCATGACGCTCCCAGTGTATATGTATATTAAACATGCTGTTTCGCTACTGCATTTCACACGTTTATAACTAAACGCAGCATTAGGAACATCACTTTTTTATAGAGGGGAGAAACCCATCACACAAATAATTATTTAATTATTTTTTTTCTGGGAATGCTTGTCATACAATACAAAATTGGGCACTGATAAGTTGTTGCTACATAACAAATTCTGTGTGATTTAACCTTTAGAGGAAATAACATGGTGGATCTGCTAAGGTTTATGTGTTTAATGTGTCTAAGTGGACAAAAACACTTAAGAGAAATGGATGATTAGGCATTTCTTCAGGGTATGATTCAGTGACCCCCAAGTGGTTATGAGGCACTGCAGACGTCTTGAGTTTGGCCTAGTGGAAGAATGCAAACCACTGTTGTCATGCAGTGGACAGATTAGAGGATCTCCCCTGACCAGCCCACCAAGCTGATACTAATATGTCAGGTGGCCAAATGGGCATACCTGTGTTGAGGTCAGTGACACGAGGTTGAGATTGGTGGGACCAACCCTGTAAGCGGTAACAGCACAGACCTCCATAGATTTTTCACCACTCTGGTCTGGTCAAAAGGAGGGCAGAGGATCTACTCAACTGGCCCATGCACCTCACTGCCCTCAAACGTGGGACTGAATGAAGGTATGGTGAGTAGGCACGACAGGGATGTTGGACATAAGAGAAATAAAGGGATTACAGGTGTTAAACCAGATAAATTCAATATTATAAAAAAGGGAACTGTCATTTTTTTTGAGGTCTCCAAAGATTATGTAACTTTACATCTTTCCAGTGGCATGTTCTTACTGCACCTAGGGCATCATATCTATGTGGTAGTTGCCCCTGTGCTTCCTTGAGGAGCTACATTCTACTGGATGATCTCCCTGGTGTGCCACTGCTACATTCCCATCTGAAATACACAAATATCCCATTTCGTTAGCGATACTTTCAAAATGCTTTGATGAGAAAATCTACATTAACATTAAATAGATGATAAGTTGAGCTTTCTATTTTCTAGAAAATTATGTTACTTGTTGGTAGCCATGTAAGACTTACTAACCAGTGTGTGCTTTGAATGTGGTAAAACAAAGTTCACTGGAGACTTGCAAGGTACAGTTTGTAGGTTCCCATGTAAAGGTAGTCTGTTCAGCCCTTCATCTTTCCGAGGTCGATAAATGAGTACCAACAATTGGGTAGCAATAACATCTATTATTCAGCTGCCGATTCGGTTAATTCCGATAGCATGCACTAAAAAAGAGCTCCACTGGGAGAAAGGCACTGTATAAATACTAGGTGTTACTAGCTGTTATATTCATGTTACTAAAACTATTTGCTGGTTGTAATGTGTATAGGTGTGTACAAATAAAACAAAGGATTTCTAGCAAGTCTATGAAAATAAGTGATTGTGTGACCCCCATTTTTTTTAATAAGGCGACCAGTTGTAGATCTTTTCGTTACGAGACACTTCATTACTATGCGTGTGCTTTATGCATTTTGCATTAGAAATTGGATCTTTGACCCTCTCATCCGTAAGTTTTATGGCCACGGAGTCCTGACAGTGTTGTATTACCATTAATAATCTGTAATTTAGGACCACAAAATCCCCAAGAGAATAAAAATCGTAAGTAGTCGGTTTGAATAGGAAAGTCAAGCCAAAGGTATTACACATGGCCCACAGCTCCCACATGAAAAGATCCACTTCCTGGGTGGTTTTAAGAGCTAAGTGGGATACGACTTGGGTTAGATAACATTTGCACTTCACTGGCTGTTGGGCTATGACCCCCAATAATGTTTAGCCACCCAGAAGCATAAATAAATATTAAGGACCAATTTTCAGCAGAAGGCTTGAGAACGTCATGTAGTAGGTAGACACCAGCTATGCCAGAAATGTCCAAACCTGCCCTCTTTGCCCACAACACAGTATTTTTCAATATAAGACAACACAGTGGCTATAATTTATAATGATGCTTTAAGACCACATCTCTTTCAAAGTGATGGAAATTTATGCTTGCAACAATTTATAACAATACAATCTAAGAAGATTAGCAGGTCAGCGACAACAGTGCCAACCCTCTAAACACGTTGGATTTCTGTGTGTGGTAGCCAAAGCGCAACCTGGTTCTAAAAGAAATGTTGGCAAACTGACACTATGAATTGTCATTTGGCGGTATCACAACCAAACAGAACCAAAAATGTATAAAGGCAGCACACAAGTCCTAATAGAGTTTAATCTGGTGGTTACCCTAATGCCTAGTATCACAACCATTGTGACTGTCCATGCTTTATGCTTCCCTGCATGAAAGTAAGTTGATCTGAGGCTAGTAATGAACAGCCCTAATCCATTATTCTTTTATGTTCCTTAAAAAATTCAAGATAACAATTATGGTTTTCCTTCCACTTCTGGTTTGAAAACCATGCTACATTACAGCTATTGCTTTTGACACTTATATGTTGATTATTAGTCACTTATATATTGCTTTTGACACTTATATATTGATTATTAGTCACTTATATATTGATTATTAGTCACTTTACATTATGCATATCCACCACGTGCACCTAACCATCTACATTGTTCTACAAAGTCAAGACGTCTTGACATACAGCGTCACCAAGCAACGTCTGCGTTAATCAGGGTTTAACTACAAACTAACTGCGACAATTTTGGTAGTGATTTCTCCGATGCCCTCGCAACCTCTTCCAGTTTTATGAGAGTCTCCTCCTATAATCACAACGAGCATAAATAATGCATGGAATGCATGCGCATTTTAAGAAGAATTCTAAAGAACAGGGTGTCAGAAAGCTACAGTTTCGATTTTATCATTTGTATTTCACCCTGAACTTTTAGCCCCTAGCACCAGGATTACGGGTGGTATATGTTTTAAAACTGATATGCGAATGTTGAGTTTTTATTGTCACGGTTTTCTGTTTGTGTTGCTTTCAAACCGTTCATTTATTTGTTCCTGTGCTTTGGATATCGTAAAAATGTCACCAACGTGGTTGAACATTAAGCACCTTTCCATTTTGCTTTGGGCCGTTGAAATAAATGCAGACCAGGTGCTCTTCTTGTACTAGGAGGCCTTGATGTGCTGCAATAATGAGCTGGGAGGCGGAAGCTGTCAACTTTCAGCTGGCTTGGAAAATGCAATTAGAAAACATTTAAAGTCACCAAGGGACCACATCAAGTAGATGCACTTTTAGCAAACCAAGGGTGCCATTTTTACCTGTATTGTACAGTAACAGCATGAAAAGTATTCTACAGACGTTTTCATTTTTAATTGTCATAAAAACTGGATGCCTTTCCACATTTTACATGCATTCATTAACATTGCATTTATGTCTACATTAAAAAAAGTTGGGTATACTACCATCGACGTACATTTATGTTGGGCCCAGACGCCAGCAACCCCCACTCAATAGTCTTCATCATTACCGCTGACACTCTTAAGAGCGACAAGTATAGCTTGCTATAAAACACTATGCAGGGACATTACCCTTTTTTGACCTTAGTATTCCAGCATGCACGACCGTACCTAGGAACTTTGTCTTGGGGGGGTTGCATAGCGAGGGGCTACCTGAGTATGCAGGGGTGGAGCTAGTTTGCGTATGCGGCCTGGAGACAGAGCACGGTGGCCCGGAGGACCCAGAGACTCCGGGTGAAACCCAGAGAATCCCCAAGTGTGTGTATTGGCACCAGGTACCTTTGGGTTTAAACTGGCAATAGTATGTAGGGGAAATTTCCTCAGCAGATCTGACATTTTATTCTTTCTTCTGAATGCTTTTTCTTCCAATTTCTATGGTAACAACCAATCAGGCCTTGCTTTTATAACATATAACAAGCCCTGAAAAACTATGTACGAGGCAAAAATGAATTAATACATTTAATAAGATGATGGAAGAAGTGATTATAATGTTACATTATAACATTATAATCCAAATGAACTTGTGTACGTTCCTTTGGTTTGCATATAATTAAATCTTTCAAGTAGGCGTGAGGCCTCCAAGATCCTTGTTGAGTAACAAACCAAACCATGTTGTCACTTATTGTCAAAAATGCTAATATGTCCAATTCTGTTTTTTTTTTTGTAGCTTCATTTAGAGATGAACAGGGATATGTAAACAGGTTTTTGACATTTTTGTACATGGCACTTTTTGTTTGCTTTTTTTTTTTTATTTTTTATGTCTGTTCAAAGCCAAGGGCAATTCCAAAATGGAATGTTAACCTGATTCAGCCAATGGCCTTCAATGTTTACTTGGCCAGTCTGTAGAGGGAGGCCTTCAGCACCCTTAAGCACATGTCCTCCTATCATTCCTACCTCTCACCTGCTGGTGCTGCCTCTTCATTATTCAGCTCTGCAGGACATACAGAACCGTTGAGGGTTTGTCCTGTTTTCTATATGCCCTTGTCTCTATTCTATACGTGACCTTTTTTTGCTTTTTTTTGATTGCGCATTTTGCTTTGTATTTGTTCAGTGCATGCAATTGTTGACAATATTGGTTTTGATATGTATATTTTTGGAATAATAAAACATTTTCGTATAGTTTTTATGGTTATGCAGCTCATCTTTTATTATTTGATATTGATTTTGCAGTTGTCGGGGAGAGCAAGCACCCTCTCTTTGTTTAATTGTGTTGGGATTGCTTTACCATTATTAATAATTATTATCTTCGGTGGTGTCTGGGCAGTTTCTGTATACCATAAATCCTTCTGTTTGAGTGGAAATTGGTAAAGTCTGATATAACTGATAATTAAACAAACTCATATGTTTTATAAATAGGAAAAACATTAGGCTTTTGGCATATTGGAACATAATTTTGGGTAAAAGAAAAAAAAAACAGCTGACAAATACAATTACTTACAGAAGGTAGACCTAGATGCCAAAGGGGTAGACACATGAGGCATGGGATTATCAAGGGATACTTAAATTCCCTGATGCAAACTGTACTATTTTTTTAGCAGGATCACTCCAGGTGACTTAGTGTCTTTCAGAGACATGTCTGCATGATAAACAATTGAATGATACCACTGCCTTTTCATGAGAACTCAGGGGGATCTCAGTGGGCATAGTCATCAGTGATGTCATAAGTACCTTACTGCAATACGGAAAACACAGGGGCCTAGCACAACACTCAGTGACAATCACAGGATGATATAAGCTGTGCCCAGTGGCTACAGACCGCATAAAGATTAACAAACATGGTTTGAAATGCCTTGTGTAACATCTACTTTAACATCATAAAGTGACATCATAATGTAATATTCAATAGCGTTGGTATTTAGTGGCTTGTAAAACTTGATTTAGTACTATTGCTGTTATTAGGCATGTGATTTGGCTTGTGACTAAAATATTTGGTGCGTACATTTGCTTTATAGTGCTCTATATACCTCAAATGCAGATAGCCTATGTAACAAACCCAGCCGTGTCTTTAATCAAATACCATAGAACTAAAAGTGTTCCCTTTTGGCCAAATGAAATGTTGGAGATACAAAAGTTATCTTTTATTATTTCCTCAATTAGCAGTTGACCAAACCCCTCTTCTTTTCTAGTTGCTCTATAAATCACAGGCCATATAAACCTCTAGGTTCCCCAACAAACTTGGTGGTATTGTGATTTTTTTCCAGCTGCACTGTTGTACTGAACTACTGAACTTCCGTTTATTTTTGTTCTCTTAACATAGATATATACTAGACATTGTTTTATCTTCTTTAAGCAAACAAATTAAGTTGCAGGATAGTTTTTATGTAGTTTCTATGTGCTAAAGTCAGGCAGACCTTTGCACAGTTTGAAAACTCCGTGAAATACTGTGGGACCTGATTTTACTCTTCCTGGTGCAAAAGTTGTTGTTTTAAGATCATCCTAATCCAATAATAGAATGCCAGAAGTAATACAGTGCCTAACTGCGGTGGGCCTTTTCGTGGACAAAACAGAAGATAAGTAGGAGACTTAGTAGGAGTCACTCTGAGTAAGCCTAGATTTTTGCTCTACAGCACTGGTGGGGATCAAACGCTCCTTTCTGCAGGGTCCTCTTTACGTTTTGTTTCTATATGTCCAAACTGTTATGTAATACACTACTTTTGTTGTTGCACCTATTGTACAATGCTTTAATCATACCTTAAAAACTATATCAGATGTTCTAAGCCTATAGTATGTGTACCTCCTAGAGTAGTACTTCTGAGGACAGGTGGTCTTTCGGTTTCTATTTGATTTCCTAATTCCATTGAAGGGTACTTGATGAGTAAACTATTTTTTTATAGGATTTCTTGCTAGTGGTACTTGCACCAGACCACCAACATTGCACAAGACCACCAAGCATTAGCTAAAACCATTCCTCCTTTTTTTGGGGGGGGGGTAAAGAGGTGTGTGGTGGAATACGCTGAAATACACTTCCACAAACACCATCCAGTCTCCTTTTCCATTTTAGATTTTCCTACTGCCTTTGTTCAGGACTAACTAGCCCAATATATGATCAAGGTGCCTGCCTCCACATAGTACCCCTAGAATGCACAAACTCATATGGCCAGTTCTTCTTTTGTGTATCGTAATCCTAAAATCAGGACAGATTTCCTGAAAACAAAAAAACATACCAGGTGACCCAGCTTTGATCATTAGTCATGGTTGGATAGACTTAGATTGCCCACTTGCTAACTTTAGTTGTCCTGTGCGCAGCAAACGTCTGATGCATGCTTATGACAGTGATGTTTATGAGTTGCCTCCCTTGCTATACTCTTCCTAAAAGGAACTTGGCTGGCAACCATACCTAGGCATTTCATAAACGCCATTTGACTCCTCAAGTAAGCAGCTACGGTAATAGTTCATCACAAGGATTCTATTGGGGTGACTTGCCAATGGTGACAATCAAGTGTTCCCACTTGGCGGGTGGTAAAGAGATTTTAATTGCCACCTGCATTTATTGAGTGATTTCTGGATACCAGTGAGAGAACCACAACCGAGATTAAAAACCCTGAATCTAAAAGTGAAACCTTTAGAATTTCCAGATATGTTGCAAACCGGAGAGACACTGTTAAAAATCACCACTGCTGACTTACAAATATATTCTAAACCATTTATGATGAAAGGATATCTTTGTGTTCCGTGTGTGGTGCTGGACATAAAATTTAACAGTAAACAAGCGTTTATGAAACAGCTTAGGTGTAAGTGGTAGAATCATAAGAGGGATGAAAAGCATCAAGTGTAGCCAGAGTGCTCTTTGACAACCGGTGTGGTATTTAGCACATAACAAGAGAGTGATTTTTGTGGTGTTGTGTGGATGTTTCTCTCGTTACACTTTGTCATGACATGGTGTCTCGCTGGAATCCCTGTAACTCAAGACCCGTAAACTCTGAAGTGTTTATTTTTAATAACGCCTATACTTTAGAAAAGGAAATTGAATTTTTTTTATAGTGAAAAAGTGTCTGATCATAAAACATTATGTTGGCACCCTGCTCGTTCTCCGGTGGTGCGGAATATAGATGTGTGGAATTTGCATACCCTGTATTTATTTTGTAGATTAAACTAAAAGTTATTGCAAAGTCGGAACCTCGAAAGAAAAAAAACAAAATCATTGGTTGTAAAAGGAAACCTGTTCAAAAATTATTTCTTGGGTCAATTTTTCATTTTAAAAAGCTTATAATGAAAGGTCTACATGTAAATGTTCAATGAAATTTAAAGAAACTTTAGCGATACAGATTTCTTTCCCAGCCTACCCATTCGAAAGCAAAACTATAACTGACTAGTCCCATAGTCTAAATTAAAAAAAAGAAATGAGTATTGCAATATAAAATAATACCTTTTTATTGGACTAACATTCTGTTTTAAGGACGAGCTTTCGAGAGTATAACCCCCCCCCTGTACTGAGCATTGCTTTTGAATTGACAAAGAGGGGTTTCATCTTAAAATAGAATTTTAAAGTCCAATAAGAAGGTTTATTTTATACTGAAACATTTATTTTTATATATATATATATATTATATATTTATTTACAAAATTCTGATACGTGAAAGCCCGATCTTGTAAATATAGTATTCTAGGAACTAGACATAGAAAATCATTTTAAAGCCTCCTAAAAGCAGCTGCTATACAATAATACTATAAACCTGATTATTAGTAGGAAACCATTATTCATGTGTGGTCATGGCGGTATAACGGCTGCCTTCTTTTTCCTGAATGTAGAGGTAAAATGTGCACATCTACGAATGAATAGTTATGAGTACAAAAGGCGACAGGGGATGACACTGAGATAGTTTTATGAATCCCAAACCCTTAGCAAAGCGAGGATCTGCGAGACAGACTGTCTGCCTGTCTTTTATGTTACCGACAGGGCTTACTTGACTGCAAGACACCAATGTGATTCATGGCCTCTTCCTGGGATTCTCTCTGTACCTGAACATACATATTTGATGATATTAAACAAATCTGTTTTAGGAGGGGCTTTACTTCACTATAACACTGTTATTATGTATATATATACATAATATATAGCGCCATCAAATTCCGTAGCGCTGTACAGTGGGTAGACATAGGCTTGTGACTATCATTCTGATCTCCTACACAACAGGGACATCAGGGGATGAAACAAGGACAGGGGGATTAGGGACGGTCCTCCCTAAAAAGGGTCAGTTAGAAGGTATACGCAGAGAGGTCTGATGGCCTAAAGGTCAAATTTATTAAGAATATTCTGTAAAATCTTAAGAACCATCCATGATGACTTACATAAAATCTAGGTGTTCATGATTAAAGGGCAATATTTTGTTATTAATGTTCTATAATGATGTTCACATATAAACATATTACTTTGTTTATTAGCATACAAAATTCATTATCGATTGCTTTATTCTCTGCATCAGTTTTCATTCATGTTGAAAGGAAATCAAAAGATCGCATTAACCTAATCCTCTACATTAATTTCTTACTTGTCTGCTCTGCTTTTTATGTAGATATATTAATTCATTTTTATACATCTGTTGTGGTTAAGGTGTGGATCCCCCACCAAATAAATAAAAGGCTATGGTTGTCCTATTTGACCTTGTTCTGCCCACCAGCATGATGCTTCGTGTGCACCTGGTGGTTCTGATCATCCTACGGGAGTTGGTTGACTTTTTGCCGGTCTCTTGTTGCAGTTTACAGTTTCAAAGCAGAATCTCGAAACAAATGATTCATGTGACCCGATATAGATCCTGATATTTACACTGGAATGGTTGTCAAGGAGGTGGCAAAATTTTGTCTTGATCCCTGTAGGTAATATAATCCACTAGTACAAATGAGGAGGCTAGTCTGCTTTAGGGTCATTCATACACCGGGTTTGAGACACTTTGTTATTGGCAAATGTAGGAGAGATCCCTAAACCTTTTTCCAGGCTTTTGGATCTGATAACACTGACATTGTTAAAACGGTCTCAGACCCAGCACTTACTGGATAACCATCTTTAACAGTTCCCTGCTGACTGAGACTGCCTGTTTGCCAGCACTGTCAAATTATGTCTTATTTTTGTGAGGCTTTAACAGTTTAGGAACCTGGCCACCAGTGAAATGCCAGGAGGCAAAAATCAAAAATAAAGTCACAACTCACATATAACAACTTCCATTTAATTTTGACCCGACTTGTGAATCACACTGCTGCCCTAATTAAATATCCCCTTCCCTCTCACCAACAGAATCAGAGCAGTATAATTCTCCTTTTCTTCTGGGCAGCATATTCACCTAACCTTTTGAGCAAAGCACATAAAGTTTTACTTATTACTATTATTATAACATACTTCCTAACGGTCCCTCTTTAGGAAGGATAGTTTGTCGTCCCCCCAGTGTCTTTCTTTTCTAGCAGCTCAGGATATTTTCTGGGTACATGTATTCTACACCCCGAAAGGTTCTAGTTCCATCATATTATAAAGCACACCACTAATCCCATATCATCTCAGTTACACATCACGATTGGTCACATATCAACTGTGTTTTTCTGTCTGACTATAGAAACCTCTGATACTCTGATCTCCTACCGTCTACCATCAGTGAAATCTAAAAGTCCACATGAGTATCAGAGTTCTGGAGTGTTCACTATTACTGTGCAGTGGGTCCCTGTGAATATACAGCCGTGGTGGCGCCAAATAGATGGTCTGGTGCTTGTGTAGAAATGTTCCATGAAGTGGATGAGCTCTTTATTCCAGCCAACAACACTGGAAGTAAGAGACTCATCTCTTGAGAGACAGCCAGGGGCAGGGATAGGTTCTGGCTACATCCAGAGTAATTCACTCCAAGAAAACGGAGGCAGACAGTGGCATGTCACCGGAATGTTTTAGTTATTTGTGTGTGCTTATTGTATATTTAAAATACCTAATCAAAAATGTTAATTGAGCTGTCTAGTATGTTACGCGAGATCTTCTTACTAAAGAAAAAAAAGAATACCAGATTCTATAGCAATAACCTATCAGTGCCTGCCTTTGTGTCAAATGACAATAAAAGGGACACTCCAGCCATTATGTGTTAATGCAGATGATAGATGGGTGTTGCCCCTTACAAATGCATGGGAGATTCTCCTGTTTGCATTCGCCCCTTTCCTAGCCCGCAGGAGATGTGTTCATTTCAATGGGAGCACTTTACTGTCACTGATTAACGAGTGGTGCAATCCATTGGAACATTGGCTCAGGTCAGCTCTTCTGCTGCCTGCTCATTTGCAGCCCTCACTCAAGGCTTGCATCTTAGGCTGGGAAATGGTGTCTTACCGTGAACTCAAACTCACTGCACTAAGGAAGCACGGAAAGCCCGATCAGGGGAAGGGGATTCAGCGAGGTTTGTTGAGCACTGGGTTAGTGGAGAGAAGGAATAAGATGGAGCCGTTACTTTTACTGAGCCCTGTAAGTTACAGAGGCTTATTACTCAGCTATTTACAAGTTAGTCCTTATTGAGATATCCTATGTTGGAATTGTGTCAACATATAATGTACAGCATTAGGTTTGACTTTTCACCTAGTGTGATGATGCCCAGGAAAAAGGCACCGACAACCCTGTGATGGACATTTGACTTTTGACGAAATGCCCCATATGAAACAAGGCATGTGCCAGGTTAGTATTTATATGGAGGTACAAATTCCACAGTTGTGTACAATACACAGATACATAGGACATATATAATCGGTGTCGGTACAAGTTTAAGCTTTTAGTATAAATAAGTATACTGCTACATAAACAAAGTCTATGAAATGTTTTACTAGTATGCAGGTGCGTTACGGTGTGATTGTGGCTTGTCATTGACTTGAATGGACTTAGCTTTGCTCCCAGGGGCCTATAATATATTCAGGGTGGTTAGTCATGTGGCAAACTTAAATACTTCAAGCAGAGCGTTTGTGTTGCTTATGTTGATACTTTAGTGGTAGCTGGATTGTGGTTCGGGCAGCCATATTTATTGTTGGCTCTGTTGGCATAAACTGTGCCTGCCTGGATCAAAAAGGCATTTTCAGCTTGTTGAGAAAGGGTTTATTTTGAAGAATTCTGGCAGCCGCAGGTTGCACGAAAACGTGTTCCAATTTTTCATAAGGGTCCTTTTGATCTCGGACTGTGCAGCTGCGTTTTTCACCCATAATTAAGCTTCCTGTACTTTTATTAGTGCCTTTCTTGTGCTTCATGGTGTCTTTAGTGATGTGGGAGGGGGGTGTTGTAGCGGCCTTTGTAAATAAGACTACTATAACCCTACCTTGAAATTGTTTCTGTGCTTCCGTTATTGATTTTGTGTGTCATCTAATAGCCGAGCAGGAAACTGAGTGAAGTAAGGATGGATTGTGATGATTTGACACAGGAAGGGTTTTGTTACGGTCTGTGCATTTTTCATGTAATGGTCTACCATAGATATCAATAGTAACAAGAATGGAACTGAAGGGTAGATTACCAGACGGCTCCTTTAACTTTTTTTTCTGGTCGTCCCAAACAACACAGTACATTTTACTTATGAAGATATATACCCAATTCCTTTCCACACAACATACTGATTGACCTCCTCCTGCAGTTCAAAATGAAGTAGGAATAAGAGGACTGGTGAAAGAGAAAATGTAAGGTTCACTGTGAACCCTTTTGTCTAAAACTCATTCTTTTCAAAAAATGTTATTGATCAGTTCTGATCTCATCCCCACCACTGCAAAAACATTAACATTTTGGGAGAGCCTGTAAACATAAGAACTAAATGCTATAAAGTGCATTTATGAATCAAATTCCTATTGAATGTTGATAAACTTGACTCATACCTGCCACAACTGAATAGAGACTCATCTATCCAAATTCAGTTTACTTTATTCACAAAAGCAATGGCCAAGAAGGGCTGTGGCCTTTCCAAATCATGGAACGCAGTAAAAGATGACCTGACCATGATACCATACTGATCTCAGTTTCGATCAAGCTTTACTTTTATTCCTTAGCCAGTACCTTTGGCATGCCTAGGAACTGAGGTGTTAGAAAAATTCATTATTGAGTCACCTGTTTTTAAACAGTAGTTTCCCTCTAAAACTTAGAAGACGCGTGGGATTTCAATGTCCCCCGATTCGTTCTGAGGTTCAAGGTCTGATCTTGAGCGTTTACAGACGTGGCTACAGGCGCTAGGCTGTCATGTTGATTGCCAAGTGGCTGACCCAGCTCTGTTCCATGCAAACCTCATATAACCTCTGGCAAGCCCACGGGTGCAAGTCTCTTCCCTTTCCTTGCGTTTACCACCAATTAATGCCCATACCTATACAATTTTATGACTCATAAATACCTTTATTTACTGACCAGCCATAAAACTAGAGTTAAGAATTACGCAGCTCAGTAAACAGGCTGAAAACTTTGATGAATTCCCTCCCAAATTGCAGTAATTTATAATATATAATCATGCAGGCGCACAGGAAAGGAAGTGTCTCAACATATGGATTCACTTGTAATAAATTTCATAGAGAAACAAGGTCTGTTTTAAGTCTTGCAATAGATGTTCGGCTGTTGCCTAACAGAGGCCCCGCTATGTAATGCCCGGGCTTAGTGGTCACGCTGATGTGGGTAGGTTGTGTCTGCAAGTTTCCTTTCTTCTAAATAATCCAAGTATAATAAGCAGAAACACACGTGTGACTCCAAGGAGACACACACATTTGTATGTACCTCAATGAGAATATTATATGTCTTACTGAGCTATGACATGCTTAAGGATTTAGTCTACTTTTTACATAAGCTTTGGCTCCTCCAAATATCCCTATTATGCCTCGTGTCTGCTTGAGTCGCTAATTCTCGGAGCTATCTTGTGTTTCTGCAACTGTGCTTGAAACCAAGGCTACACTATACTATTTACAATTTATTATAAAATCTTACGTTTGTTGATCCTAGACTCGAGAGTGTCTTGTTGCACACTCGCAATCCTTGTGTCATAAAATAAGGCAAAATAAATTCTAACAAAGTAATGGTTTGTGCAGTATTGCATCACTGGTGAGACACCGAAGCCCAAATGCTTTTCCTTTCTCGTACTGTATCATGCAGGTCCGGAATACTAAATGACGTGGCGGGAAATGTTGAAATCAAATAATCCAAGCTCATGTTCTATAGTCATTGTTATTTAGTAATTAGGTATGCGTGTTTTCTTTTATTAATGTTGTAGACTCCTTATAACATCAAAGGGCGCCACTTAGATATTCTATTCCTCTTGAGATCTCATTGGACCCCAATTATAAGCCTTTAATTCAGATTGCGAGATCTTATAAAAGTAGCAGACAACAGGGGAAAAAAAACTACTGCTGACCATATTTTTTGAGAATTGGTCAAAAAAAAATAGGGCCAAAAACACTTCCTAACAACAGTATTTCGGGAGCATTTTTACGCATTATTGTTGTGTCTGGCTGTAATTATTGTTTCACACAAAAAAGTAACACAGGCTTCTAAATTGTTAAGAAAAATGTTGTATCTCCAAGTGTTTCAGTTCTAAAGCAAATAACAGTCATGCCAAGTGGCGTATTCAACGTACATCTGTCTAATCTCATTCCACGTAAGTGATTAGGTGTCACGCTAAAAGGAGCAACTTGAGATGCACTCCAAACTTAATTCAATGCTTTTCTATAACCCAATAAGTACCAGGTAAAGAATAAATGTTACATCAAAAATGCTTAAGTGAGCAAAATTGATATGCAGAAAAATGTCATTAAAATAAAGACTAAATTAGTAAAAAAGAAATGATCCTAAAATAATAAATAAAATGCATAATAATATCTATACTATATTATCAATTTGATGCATATGGTTTTCCGTGATGGCCTCACTTTATTAATTTATTGACATTGTAAAGATCTGCAATTTTAAAGGTTCTCATGCTGACATTATAAATTTATGCTGCGTTTTGTGGACCTGCTTATGCATTTTACTTGGATTTTATGGATTTTACTTTACTTATAAATGTTTACTGATATTTTTCCAGTAAGCATGTTAAAATAACAGTGCCACTATGGGTTTTATGGTTGAATCTCATATGCAAGGGTTAATGTTCTTGGAATTTGCGAAAAACAATATATAAGAACGTGTGTTTACTTGAACTATGCATCATGTAGGGTCAGCTCAACCCTTCAAGAAATTTGCCCTTTATAGTGTGTAATAAATTTGTGAAGTTCAAACCACGGCTCTCCTGGAAGCTCTACTGGCAATGTCCTCTTTAGTGAATAAGCCCCACAGTCATATCACTGCCTGTTCTTGTAACTTGAGGGTTAAGCAGAAGTGAATTCTATTAAACTGGAAGCCCCAGAGCCCTCTGCGTGTGGATACTGGGGAGAGGGAGTTGGTTTGCCTTGGAAATGTTGTTGGTTACCAACTTAAGTAGACATAGCAGGGTTTGAGGGAAATGACCAACGCTGCAGGGAAAAACTTGCAAGAGGATTTAAAAGTGTGTGTTCCCTGCTTCATTCCCAGATGGGAATAAGCACGTCAATTCAGTTCTTGCTTCCTGGTGGCTGGCAGAAGAAGCAGGCGCTTAATCTACTTTTAATATACATGTATGGCTCACCACAAGCTGAAATACATAAACCCGAAGTAACGCATTGTAAGGGCAGAAACATTTGGCTGTGTTCCTTTTGGGTTTTGGTGAGTGAATGCCAGGCCTTTGCCCCGACAGCCGCTGAAAGTGGTCCCATTAATTCTGTTTGATGGCACTTTTCCTTCTGTCAGCAGCAGCCGTAATATACGATTGCCGTCAGCAGGGAGAGTGTGTCGCGTTTCCCTGGATTCTGTCAATTCTTTGCTCTATAGCACAGACACATTAAATACAAAACTGGCAATACCATTTACTTTAAATTATTGGAATGAAAATAGAAGGGCAAATTAACATGAGTTTGCGGGTGGTGTGGTTACCACCATGTGGCCCTTGTTATCAGTCGCGGGATATGGTGGCAGCTTTAAAAAGTGTTAACACAAAACCCAGGCAGTATTTTAAGGTCTAATGATGAGTAAAAGGAGCCAGAGGCCACAGTTCCATTCCACAAGATTGATAACACAGCTGTAGATCAATGTACATGTGGGTGATATGAATAGATTTATGGCTACTCATGATATATAATAGGGTAATAAAAATGCAACATTATGCAGAAGTAAGATATATAAAATAAGTATATATATGACATGGTGGTGAAAATTGACTAATATAAGTCCAAACAGAAGGAAAAAAAAAGCATCTTTACAAATAAATCCCATTCATCAACTCCTAGAAAATAATATATATTATATATATATATATATATATATATATATATATATATATATATAAAACAGATTTGTACTGTACAAAGAAATTTACCAGAGGCAAGAAGAAATGGAGACTATGAATATTTGGACTTATCAGTGGTAAAACAATCAGTTTTGGGATTTGGACCCAGTGGATGTGCATGAGAGTTTATTGGGAAACATCGTCCACTCCTTCGTAAAATGAAATCTATTAGAAGAGTAGAGGAGCTGGTACTCAGCGCAGGGAGGGTGGTCTACAGCACGGCCGCGGGGGGAAACAGATGTCTGACTCACCTGTGGCCCCTGGTCTGCGTGAGCTTAGTGTCGTCATTTTAGGAATCCAAGGTTGCATCTAGTTCTGTTATAATTTCCTAGGTCCAGCACTCCCACTTTTACCCCGTCTGTGGTTGGGGTGGCAGTTGACATGCGCTATGACGTGTGGATCGTGCGACCTACGCCCGTTGCCATTATCCATTACGTGGCTGGACGTTTACATGTCATGTATATTTTAGATATTCTATATCTGATTGTTCTGATAATTGTCACATGGCACCCTGTGAAGACTGTATATCTATGTTGTTATGTGAAAAACAATAAACCCAGATTCAAATAAAAAAGAAAAAGAAAGGAGCTTTGTTAGAACTTTTTTTATTATATACAGAATATACAATCTTGAGTAGTTTCTAGACTATAGAGATTGGTACGGGTATTAATGCTGGGCTGTAGTTATAGTATCTGTAAATCTAAATAAATTAAAAAGTGTAAAAAACAGCAAGTTCCATCGACCTGCACTTCAGAAGTTAGTAAGCTTGTAACTGTTTAAACTAGAAGGCATTTTAAGGTTGGCGCGTTTAATATTAATGCGATCCCAATTTATGACCGAGAGACGCTCCAAGCAAATGTCAGATGTCTGTGACAATACAAAACACGAGTGTTAATCTTTTTCTTGGCAGATGATCTTTCCCCAAAGTGCAGAGGAATGTTTTGATGGGCACATCAGCCGGTCGGAACTATTTTACTACAAAAATTACACCTCTCAGTGAATATATGAATGTTTTCATGCTTGTTTTGAGCCTATGGTTCAAAGGACTAAAAACTGATTTGCTAGCGAAAAAAAATGTATGATTTTTCCATTCATATATTGGTATTGACTACATGATAGGATTTTTGAAATGAAGAGATCTTTCAAAACCTGTTTTATGGTTTTTATTTTTGTAATAATGTGATGTGTTTAACCCCTTAAGGACAATGGGTGGTCCCTAAACCCATTGAAAACAATGCATTTTGAGCCTGTACATGTACGGGCTTTGTCATTAAGGGGTTAAATTGGATCGATCTAATGATGTAGTTTATATAGTTTTATAGTTAAGCTATGGGGGTAATTCTTCATCATAGAGTGAAGGCAAAGGGTTAACTAGGTTACTTCCTATGGCTCAAGGATAGTGAATTCTTGTGTCATGTAACATGTCGTAGCATATGTTGTAGGGTCCCTACGGTCCAATAGAGGTGCGGGGGTAAGCGGATGGAGCCCTGAATCGGTGCCCAGAATAAGCTTAGGAAGAATTTTAAATTTTGCCTATTTTAAAAATCGATATAGTTTTTGGCAAGTTAGTGACACGTTATCTTGGCTTCTTTTCCAAGTTATGCTTAATTTCCTGTAATTTATTTCCAGTGTATTTTAGACATCGTATATCATTTCCTCTTATTATGTCTTTCATTGCATATCATTTTCCCTTTTTACTTACCTGCTAGGTAATCTTTTTCTCTATTTTACTTCTTTGCTTTGCTTTCGTTAAGCTTTTCCATAGAGCTCAGAAGAATTGGAATTACTGTGTAAATATGTGTAAATATATATTGGGAATTGAGGGAATGTGAGCCCCTATAATAAGAAACTCGAGATTGTAAGCTCCTTTGAGCAGGGACCTCCTGGCCTTTTGTTTCAGTAAATGCACTACTTGTTCCGTTGAACAGCGCTACTGAATATGATGGTGCTACATAAAGCAATAATTAATAATAACACTGTGAGGGTCCTAAGGAGGTATCCCTTCGCTCATTTTCATTGAAGAGAGGACGAAGTCATCAAAACGGTTGGTATAAATGATGTCCAATAAATGGAATGAAACCTTTCAGGAGGATATCATCCTTTTTGTCTGCGGCAGTCTTTTTCACATCACAATCAATCAGCACGCCTCGGATCACTTAGTCTCCGAGCTGAACTTTCCTGCTTTTGACTATCTAGGTTGCTGTAAATCATAGGTTTGCTTTCAAGCCAGGATTCGTTTGAACCGTGGTGTCAGATCTGTGAGAGTTCAGCATTTGCGGTGAGTGACATGAGGTGTACTTGTGCCAGACATATCATATATATTAACATTCTGCGTGCTCTTTTCAAATGAGATAAACGGAGAGGTGAAGCTCTTTATTCAGGACATAAAAACAGACTGTCTTGCCGGTGTTGTTATCATGAAAAGCATTCATTTAACCCCTTTATAGCTATTTTTCTCATTCAATCTATTATTATTATTTATTGATTTTACCATATTGTCTCGATTATACCCTAATACCCTTATAGTTTGGTGCCATTTTATAGAAAAATATATTTTTTAAATACACAATAATAGAAGAGTATTTTCTTACTCTCTTATACTCCCATTGTCTTACACTCTCACTCTTGCCTCTTCTTTTTCTTCTGTCTCCTTTCTTCGTCCTCTTCTCCCCAGGCCTCCCAGAGTGTTTCCGCAAAAGGGTGGAGCCTCCGGGCACAGCCTTTGCCATGTTCCTCCAATTATGTTCCTCCAATCATGTTCCTCCAATCATGTTCCTCCCGTGTTGTGCACCTTGGCGCCACCCTTTTGTGGAAGTTCTCCAAGAAGCCAGAATAATGCGGACAGATTCACCGAGAAAGAGAGATGCAGAAATGCCTCAACGGTTCATGGCGCTAACATATTCTGCAGCCCTGCATAACCTTTATATTTAAAGCATGTCCATTTTCACATAATAGAAGTCCCACCTCTTCTGAGGTGAGCAGTCCAGCATGGAAGCAGTTAAAGTTAAATTAAATGATCCTAATGAGCGTTGTTCCTGTTCGACCTGAATGATTTTTTTTCTGCTTTGAGCTTTAACACTAGTGGCGATGGATCAATCAAGTGGGATGACTGCTTACTACTTCTAAGAGGATGTGTTAGTTCTTACCAGGTTCATTTGTCACAAGGGACATCTGTGGGCCACTTTTTCTCATACAGAGAGACTGAACTCTTAGAGGGACTGAGACCATGTCTTAGTCTTCTCTACTCCATACTCTTTACGGCAAAGAAGTCTATCTGGAGCCCCTTTATTCTCAAGTGTGGATCAAACTATTATCTTTACTGGTAGACTTAGTAGCCGTTTAGTAACTTAGAAGTTAATTCTGAGGAAAGCATTTATTATATATAAAATTATAAATGTGGGGTTTTTTTATAGCACTAGATGTTCTTTCACGTGCCAGTCAAGACACTCGACATCCTCCAAAAAGAGCTGGCACAAGAAGCCACATAACACCTGGCAGCGGTGCGCGTCTCTCCCAGCTCCGCACCAGATGGACAAACATAAAATGGTCAGAATTTTCCTTTAAGCTTGTTCCCGAATGAGCTCAGCGCAAGCTTTTGTGTGATATCCCACAGAATCCTGTTTATGATTTCAGGCTCTCACATTCATATTTACTTATTTCCCCAATGCTTCCAAGTAGCCTTTTACGACTCATTCCAAATGTAGCTTCTTGCTTTTTATTTTTTTAAAGCTAAAGTTCCTTAGATTTGGTAAAAAGTAAAAAAACAAGTTCTTTTACAATTTATAAAGGCACACATAGAATAGAAATAGTAACTTTTGCACCTTAATACCAAGATTTGCAGACAAAAATGTTATTTCAAGTTTTTTCCCCCTATCATATTGAGTACTCTCTCACCTCACTTGAATGAAAAGCATCACTTTTCCATTAACCCCTTCACGACAAAGCAGGCTCACAATGCAATGTCATTAATGGGTTTAAGGGGTTAAGGAAGGGGATGTTACAGATAACTTTCTAGGTGACTAATTTCAGAGCATGTAAAGAAATAAATATTTCTAAATCAGAAAAAAAAGAATACAGGTATAGACCGTATACGTGATTTTTGGGAACATTGGTGTTGTCAGCATTCCAACTTGGTTTGCGACATCATATAGCGAAATACTTTTTGGTGGCGCCTCTCGCACCGAGTATTTTATAATACAATCCATTAACATCCATTTATTGTTAAACTGTTTATAGTCGTCAGAGTAACAAAAGGGGCTCTAATTACAGATAAAGAAGAAACAATACAGAGAGTATATTTACAATGTGCGATCTTGGTGAGTTATGATCCTATTAGCTGTATAAAGATGACAGAGAGCAGAAACATTCAACGTTTTAGCCTTCCATTATTAAGCGCAACATAGATGGCGCGCAGGAGGTTAAGGCTCCTTTTCCCTTGCCGCTTTCAACATCAAACACAACTTGCACTCTGATTGAACCTGCAGTGTCTAGAGTGCCTTTCTGATACAGAAAAAAAATGACAATATTTTTTCTTTACAACCAGCCCACACCAAAGTGTTTATTTTCTCTTAATAAATCACACTTTGCTGCCATTCACCCTATTCTCCAGTAGATGGCGCAATGGCTCTTCCTTAAGCGTACAGGCAATATGCTTCCTTTTCCATCTTGTCCATGGCATTTGCAAATGTGTTCCTTATGGGCGTTGATGGCCATAAAAATGATCATTTCAATCTGGTCCTCATGGAATTGAACTTGACCTCTTGCTAGGCTCTGGAATTCCAGCTCTCACAAACACACACATAGCATGCCTTTGAATCTGGGTACTAAGTGCTTTGCCTTTTTAACAAGAATGAGTCAAAAATAGTGTGTGCAAATTCAATCTGGAAAATAAAGACTAGAAAATGATTGGTCCAGCAGGACGTTGTTGCCATAACTATGCAGTGTCTTCTTCATAACATCCATTCTTCAATATGACTTAATATAAGAGCCGCACTTAACACTGTTGTTGTTTTTTTGTTGTTGTTTTTTTTTAAACCTTGTAGCTTTTTTTTAATTTAGCGACTTTGGTTATTTGAGTTTCTTTACCACCAGTCACCTTTCTGCCAGCCACATCTACCCTATGAGAATATATTGCCGATTGTGAGACGTTACATAGCATAAACTTTTATTATATAGATTTATAGAGTTGTTTTCCATGAATATATTTAAGAAATCGTAAAAGCGAGAAATTTGTGTGTTGTATGTAAGGGCATACAATTTGAGGGGAACTGGAAGAAGTTTCAGCGCAATAATGCCAGGTAGTTCTTTGTGTTCTGTTAAATTGGTTAAATGTTAACTGTGTTCTATTAAATGAGTTAAATGGAAACTGCCGGCATTGCATCTTTTTTTTTTTTTTTTTTGCATAAATTGATTTATTTAAACTACTTATAGCAAACACTTTTTTTTCCCGTGAATGCAGTTATTTGGAGATGTTCAGTTTAATGGTTCGCCACAGGGAAGATAAGATCTGCACCACAATGTGGCACAACTATAATTAATCATTTTCGACATCAATCAGCAGAGTTAACAAAGGTGTCAGAGATAACCTAATGGGGAGGAATAATGGTGCAGTTCCTGAGGATCTGGGGAAAAGTAACAGATCTGCTGTAATTATTTAAAAACTGTTTTAGGGATATTTTCTTGTGGAAATGCTTGCTTCTCTTTAGCTTCATGCTATTTTACCAGAACTTTTGCAATAGCTAAAAAAAACCAAATTGTTAAACGATAAACGGACTTATCGCTCTTATTGTAGGACATGGCGTTCTATTCAGGGTTGATGCCCAAGGCATTCTTTTCCAATGATATTGCAGCAGCCTTTCCTGCCACGCGCATTATATTTGACTAGACTGGAGACTATGGTTTGTTCTATGCTTTGCTCAGTGGCATTATAGAATAATAGGGGGCGGCAGGTGACTTGGTATTTGTTTTGAAGATCACTGTAGTTGCACGGATGAAGCATATTTCCCTAATAGGTTCTTCCAATCGCATGCCGGATGGCGTACATTGGCTTGGATATTTTAGGCTGTTTTTTCATTCCCTTTACCAGGCTGGCATGGATACCATTGCAAGGGCTATTCCATTATTCTGAGCCGCATAAGGTTTAAGGTTGATCTTTGCAAATTGGCATTCTGCTGGTAATTGACCATGAATGAGAAAGCGAGAAGGAGATCGACCTGAGTTTTTTTGGCTATATGAGACCTTTATGAGGTCTCCACCAATCTGTAACTCATTATGACAGCACACCTAGTGATTGTCACAGATATGCACGATTATTCCTCCGCATTACATTAACGCTAGCCCATTGTTAAATTGCTACTATTATGCTCATAATAGGTCAGTAATTTCTTAAGGATTTGGTTCATTCGTAAATATGTTGTTCTTCCTACTTTTCTGCTTCCCCTCTTAAATATCCTGACTCTGCTCAAATAACCATATAAGATTTTTTTCTTATACACATGGAAAATTCTATTGTAATTTGATACAAAAAGGCGCTGGTAGGTCTTTGTTGCCCCTGCAACCGAAAAAAGGCTTCTTGAAGGCCCCAAACTAGGCATTTGTTGCCTAGTGTAAGCTGCTTAAAATATTTAGAAATTTAGAGGAATAATATCTTTTCTAATAGTAACTTAATTAATTAACATGTTTTACTAACTTTACATACTCATGTTATATAGACTTTTGGGAAGTCATAATGTTTAATAATAATGACATGTTCTCATACCCATCTAACATTCTTTGAAGGACATCTAGGGAGCAAAAAGGAGACTGGGATTTGGAGGTACAAAAAATATACCACCTTTACACCTTTAAATGCTTAGGAGAAGTAACCGCAGTCTTGTGCCTAGGGGCACCTGGGATATTAATTCCTCTCCGCAGAAATGGTTGGACCACCTCCACTTAGTGTGTTAACTGTACCCTGTCTCATCAAGATGTTTCCTTTTAAATCTGCAGCGGCATAATGTTACAATTACATGCTGCACGGAATGATGAATGTCTTCTCCATGAGGGAATGCTCCCCTCCGCAGGTGTTCGACAACGTATATAACTGGAAACGTCAAACTTTCTTCGCTTTAGGCCCTTCGCCTCGATCAGAAAAAGATAAATATGGTTTTACTTAAGGAGAATAATTTGTCAATATAGGATAAAATGTTGTAATTGCTGTCAATGTCTCGTCATGTGCCTGATGTTATCATAATGAAGTACAATTTTTCTTACGGCTTGAGACTTTTAGTACAAGAAAAATTGTCAGAGAGTTTTAGACCTAGTTGTCCGCACCTAATATTTAATAAGTTTTTCTAGCTGCGCCTGGAGCTGTCTTCGCTTGAATGTTTGGTAACTTGCTTTTGTACAATTTATGTCCTCCAATTTCCGCGAGTGATTATATGGGATTGGTATTTCCAGTTTCTTGAAAGAGTTGGGTATAATTCATCAAAGGTCTACACCCTATTTACCAGCCAGCTTCAGGAATTATTCCAACACTTACAAGCAGTTGGTAAATAAGGAGTATCCATCAACCTTTCAGCCACTCAGAGAAAAAATACACTGTGTGGTCCGCTTAACCTTCCCAGCGCCACATGGGGTTCATAACCTACTTTGGTGAACTGAAACCTACTAAACTGTGAAGAAATCGGTTAATACATTGAGGGAATTGAGGCATTCAGGGGATAGGCATAAGGTTATCCCATATATAAGACAAGACCAAGGACCAAATGAGGTTTGAGGTTTTTACAGCCCGAAAAGTAGGGCAGGGATGGATGGGCTGAACGGTTTTCATCAGCCGGCAAATAAAGGGCAATACATGCCTTGCTCTACATTAGTACATTTAGAAAAGCATGGCACATGCGCTGTGGCTTTCTATGTATGTATTCAAGGTGAAGGGATTAAGGTAACGTCCGTTTTCTGCTTGTAGAAATCAAGACAGAACTGGTAATCTTATCATAATGTCCATGGGAACAGTGATTAGACACACGCTCATTGTCCAAGAATAAATAATCTGGGGGGAAAGTGGTTTGATTTACCTCGTCATGCAAATATCAAAATATTTGTTTTTACTTTATTCTGTAAAGTTCTGACCTGATGGGCTAGTGTGTGGAGACATTTGGCTGCTCGTATGTGAAGATTTTGGCCATTTGTTCAATCTATGTAACATTGGCCAATTCCTTCCTTTCTTCTATACAAGGCTGCCTGGTCCTGCGCCGTCCAGCTTGATGACGTATTACTGTGTAGGCATAGGTCGGTCCTGAACTCTGCTACAAGGGAGACGGAGACATGCAAGTGCTTCCAGTGACCATACCTGGGAACTGCTCAGGTTTGACCCAGAGTCTCCTGGTGAAGCTATGCTTCCTTGGGTCTCCCAGTCACTTTGCTTTTTCACCAGCCAAGTGAGCGCCATTTGGCCACATCCACCCCACTCCACTTCACCCCTGCGCACATAAGGTTGTCTAGGGCTAGCCCCACTCCAATGCAAGGCTACCTCTGCCGCCATGCATGTCTAGCTCCTCCCCCTCATGAAGCCACTCCCCCAACATCTGTGCACCTGCATGCGCAGTACAGTAAAGCATAGCTTGTGTAGATGAACGGCATTAGCGAGGCAAACACTGTTTGCTGTGCTAATGCTGAAACATATTTCCTTTCTTGGCTACCCCCCATTTCTAATAAATGTATGTGCTTGTGGACCTCACCCTGTGATCCCTTAATGTGAATCTCAGAATAAGTGGCAAATGTATTTGTTAAACATTTACTTTTAATAAATGCAACATTCTGCGGTTGATTTTATTATTTGTTTTTATAAGCGGAATGCAATCACCTCTCCATTAAAAACTTCCTTTCCACCCTTCACAATATTTTGTAGCGTGTTGGCATAAACCAAGGCCTTTTCTACTGAATTCATTACCCTGATGCTGTTATGATTATGCCACCCAACATAATATCCTGATGTCAGGCAGTAAAAGGGATAGCAAAATGATGTAAGCCAATGAAAACGTCTGTATTTCAAACAAACGATACCTCGTAGTGCAGCATTCTATTAAATAATGTAAAACTCTGTTTTAACGGTAATTGTAAATACTTGTTATTAAGCCCGTTATGGAACTTCACTTGCATAAGTAATTTTATCAAATGTTCGCGTGCCTGCGGACCCCCCTTATGGTTATTGACCCCATCTGCCATACGCATTGCCACGCCAATCATATCCATGCCTTTGTGCAGGAACTTGCTGGAACTGCAGCATGAATAAATTTAATAGTCCGCTTCACCTTCTACAAAAGGGTGTTAAGACCTTATACGACCTCAATTTGTAGTCTGCAGAAAACTGGGGCACACAAGTGTTCATTTTTCTAAAAGTTACAACATGCAAATAACCCATTTATCCTGGTGTTTGTGGACACAATTCGAAGCAAATGCAGATAGCAGAGAATAATTATGGGCTACACAAAGTTTGGCGTCTCTGTATCCTAAATTAGCATTGAAATATTGTTTATTCATATATCTGGATATAAAAACTAGAATTATAATACGAGATAAAAAAAGGAAATTTATTGCTGGAATCAAACTTATTATTTATATAAATTTCATAGTATAATAATACCCTAGAGCAGCACTTATGTCATGCAGGAAGACAAATTTGCTCTGAGCATCCGGTTTATCTTACCCATGGAAAACTTGATACACTGACAGTAATATGTTACCATCTTATCGTGAAATCATTTTTTTTATGGTAAGTTAAAGAAATTCCCTTTAAAAGCTAAAGGGGTCTCTTCTGGCTGGTCTGGCATAGAGTTATCTTTATTCAACAGCCCAGGGCATTTTAACTGCATCATTGAGGAAAGTCCTTATACCCAAAGGGTTTATCTTCTAATCGCCTCCTTCTGTGTTGGATATTTTTGGACTTATTTGTATGTTGGAATGACTCAGATTTCAGCTGACCTTTATGAGGTTATGATGATACCACTGAAAATATGTGTTGATTCTTCTGTGTAGAGCACGTAGTCACTGTAGGGGTGAATATCTTAAAGGGACACTCAAGCTATCATATGCAATTTCATGTGGTTCCTGCTGCAAATGCACACTCAGAAAACATAAGAAATAAATGATCAACAAACATGCTCATAATGAATGAATAACACCAAAACACAAAATACAATAAATCAACATACCAATAGGAAATGCAAACAATGCAAGCCTTTGTCAACGATAGGATCCCTACCCAGCCAAAATATTGGAGGATCTCAAACTGGGTGTCAGCCTATTCTGTCTTTGTGTTGTTGGTATATCATATTGGTACACTATATGGAGAAAAGTATTAGGATACATGACCATTACACCAACAGGGACTTTGATGTTGAAGGGGACATACCAAGACATTTTGGAAAATGATTTGCTTCCACTGTAGGAACAGTTTGGGGAAGACCCTTTTCTATTCTGGGATGACTGTACCCCGGGCCACAAAGCAAGTTCCATATAGACATGGTTGGATGGGTTTGGTGTGGAAGAACTTGACTGACCCGCCCAGGGCCCTGACCTCAACTGAACCAAACACCTTTGGGATGAACTGGAACAGAGATTGTAAGCCCAGCCTTCTTGTCCAAACATCAGTGCCTGAACTCACAAATGCTCTACTGGATGAATGGCCAAAAATTCCCACAGACACTCCAAAATCTTTCCAGAACAGTGGAAGCTGTAATAGTTACAAACGGGCGATCAACTACATATTAATGTCTATGTATTTAAAATGCAAGGTCATAAAAGTCCCTCTTGGTATTACAGTTAGGTGTCATAGAACATATGTATACAGGTCCTAGAGTACCTGTTGCTACATGTACCAGTTGAAGAATTGAGCATCACTCTGTTTTACAAGAATCTAATGGACCTCTGGACACAGAAGTGGGAGATACCAAGTCATTCCTATCTACAACGTTATCAGATGCTGCAAGTCAAAAAGACATGCACAAGGTTTTGTTTCTCTAGCTGCATTTTATCTTCTCAACTCTTTTAGGAGTGAATGTCTTTCCAAACAAAAAAGGAGGAGATATCCACAGTATCACAAACATCATAAAAGCAGTTAGAACTGGGTAAACCGGCTGGGCTTAAGGTAGAGCCATGTTGGCTAAATAATAACTATTCTTCTGCTGCTGGTATAAGCTGGACGGCTCAGCCACCCATAAAGATAGTTAATTTAAAGTGTTGGTAAACTATATACCCCTTAAAAACAAAAGTGTCCCTTCTTTCACCATCGTGTTTTTAAAAAGTAGTATTGGCATGCAGGATTCTTAAAATATATATGAATGGTGAGAAATCGGAATTATGGTGAGTGGAAAGTGAATTCAGATCTATTGATTTAAACTTCCATGCAGGTTTAATGAAGACATGCTAACAGAAACACACATTGCTAAAATAGCAAAGTTACCTGAAATCTAGATTCTGCAGAATCCCACCATGCATTTGCAAGGGGGACAGCATGAAAAGTTAAAGGGACCACTCAGCTATTATATGCATTAAAGTCCATACGATGGCTGGGGCGTCCCTTTAATCCTTTTTAACTAGAATCTTTATTCAGTAGCAACGATATTACAAAAATAATAAATAATAATAAAAAAATAAAATCTCCCATTTAAAAAGAGGGTTAAAGGATTTGAAGTATGCATCCGTAGTGTACAGTAAAGAATTGAAACATTTGGCGTGTGCAGAATTCAGTTTAGCTTTGAACTGAGTCACAATCCCAGTATTAGCCGCGGGCCTCATATTTTCCTGTAGAAGCACACTTTGGGTGTAGTGTTGAAGGAAATGGCCACGTGTGTTCGGTTCTCAGGAAGATTATGTACTTGAATTGTTATACACACCCAGCGGGAGGTGCTCTGGCTTCTAGACTTTCTCGTGTGTTATAAAATAAATCTCTGGAAGCCAGCCCTTTTATAAAGGAACTTGCCAAAAGAATGCGGTCGTGCACGAGAACTAAAGTCCTTACGCGCATTTACTTTTTTCTCTTTGAAAGGTTACCGGTACTTCTCTTGAGAGTTTGGCGGTAATTCTAAATTATGCATAAATATTGAAAAATTATAAATTACATAAACAATATCATTTTATTCAACTAAAGGAAGTAAATGGATCTCCCATGCCCAATGCGGCCAGCATTTATCCCCCTTATCCAATCAGTGAAGACTTGAGGGAGATTAGTCCATCTCCTGCACTGTTATCTTCTTTCCAGAAGGGAGGAGAGATCCTATTACCCTATCGGCCCCCCTACACCTCTATCCTCTAGTCGATATTGTTAACTTTTAGCCCAACTAAATTCATTTATTAAAGCTACCTATAGCTTTTGGATGGTAATCGATTTGTTTGGGAGGTATTGATTAAAATATGGCTGACTATTTTTCCTAAGGGTGGTAGAAGTAGCATGCCATTTACTGTCCTGATGTCATCCCCCTTTCTCCCTTCCACCCTTTTAAAGGCGTCCAAAGTGGGAGGAGTTAACCCCAGCAACAGGAAGTTAAGATGTGTGATGTCAGTATACAGGAAGAGGTCTTCTATTACATAAAGAATTAGCATACATTTATTTACTGTTGTGACCTGCTAATGTAATTTTTGGCAATGGAGACAAATCCAACCATATATTTAGTAAAGTTCAGCAAAAAAATACCATAGTTATAAACATCATTAACCATAAATTAAGTACATTATCAGTATAGTATATATTAAAATGACAATATACAAAATAATAACGTTAAAATATTATATATTCAAGTAAATCAGTGTTCTATAGATTATTATAGCCTAGTGTAGTCTCAGAACAGATACCTATTAATAAAGAAAAAGTGATACATACATATGAAAGATCATTTATAATGAACAATGTTTTAAAAATGTTCTTATTAATATATCAGCCAAGCGAATGATGAAATTAGGATTATTCCATTGTTACAAGGCACTTTCAAAACTTTGTTTTTTTTATGTATGTATCATATTTCAAGTGAGAGTTGTTGCTTTAATTTACTGTAAAATATATACGATGACTCAACGTTCAACTTATGTTCAGGTCTGCGTAAGTAAAATACTGATGTGACTTACCACTAGATGGCAGTATAGTACTGTGGGCAGAATCATCACTAAAGAATGAATATATGTATATATATATAATTATAGTATATGATATATTTATGATATTGCGCCTAATATGAATTAAGAAAAACTTTTCTTTGATAAATGTAAGTTTTTTGGCCTTCGGTATTTAGTTCAAAATGTGAGAAATTCAAAGCAGTCTTTCATAACTTCATCATACTTTACAGTAACAACACATGCAAAACCTGCTCCTGCCAAAACCCTGAGAAATTAGGATTACCGGTAAATGACATTCATAACGGCAAAGAGTAGACCTGAATTTAGTTGTTTTGGATTTCTTTCTGGTAAATGATAGATGCTTCTCAAGACTTGGAAATATCTGTACTATTGTACTTTACCTGACAGCACAATATACCCATTGCTGGGAGATGTCTCTTTTGCATATTTGTTGTTGTTTTATTTTGTTCATAGTGCCCGTGGAAAATGATATATTCATAAAATCACAGAAATATACGCTAAGCATACTACTAGGGATGGAACTTTATTTCAGTAGTCAAATCTTCTATAGATTATTGTTTCACTATAATACACTTAAATAGAAAAATTGCTAATATCTTCTGAAAATAAAGAAAGCATTAATTTTTTTAATGGGTTTATTTTTTCTGCTGATGCTTGTCTGTTTTGAGCCAAATTAACAGTAATTTATCTCTCTGCCGCTAATTAAAATGGAAAATACAGATACCTTCCTCTCATGACTCCAACTGTTATGTCCTATGTTTTTAGCAACATCTATATATTTGAAGACAATTCTTTAAAACAACATAGCGCAGAATGTATAACAAAAAAAAATCTGTAATATTAAAGTTAAAAGTTACTGTTAAGTGAATCAGGTACTTTTAATAACCATTGGAGCCTTAAAACCCACTACCAATATATTTTTTCTCATTTGAAATACTTAAATATATGTTTCTGGAAAATGACACATTCCCCTCTATAGATCCCATGCTTGTTCAAGTATTAGAATCGCAGAATTTGATGGCAGATAAGAACCTTTTTCCTGATGTAGAGAGCCCTTAATCGGTCCTTGGTCTTGTCTTAGATCCAGGATAGCTTTATCCCTACCACTTATCAACCACTCTTTCAGTAAAATTTCTGGCAAAGCAGCATATAAAAAAACTAATAATAATATTAATGATAATAATAATAATAATAAACATAACATAATTACCAGCAGATACGGGGCAAACTCCTACTAATATGAATGGCAGTAGGTTTAGAAATGTAAGCCTAAAACCTATCCTGGTGAATAAAATAAATATATATAACACATGTAAAGCCTTGTGTATATGAATATTTTTATTTATAAGTAACATTAAGTTATTTGTTTTTGCAAAGCCCTAATAAGTTTTTTTATTTTTATTTTAAAGCCGAACAAAAACATAAACAACCTATAAAAGTTTGCTGACTGGAGTGTCTTTTAATTTTAGTCCCGTAAAATGACAGCTGCCATAAAACTTACACTGTCAATCTATCTGCACCTGGTTACCGCGATACCCTGCTGCGTGCACTAAGCTATGTAGCAGAACACGGCTGCTGTACATGGGAAAGACATACTGTATTACCAGCTACTTCTCTGCACACACTGGGCCATTGTATCCAGCACAGAATTCCACTTTAAACATGGAATAGAACTGTCGGCTGAGTCAGTCTATTTAATCCGTGTACTATATTTAGTGAGCGCTCGATCGTTTCGCTAAGTATAATAATGTATTATATGTGGGTAAGAAGCAAAATGTATGTGTATATTATGCAGCATTTCAAAATTACCCAAAATACCCAATTAAACAAATTGTGTGGGTTGAGTGACTGCTTAACCAAAAGAAAAAAGGAATATGATATATGATGATGCTTGTGATATGAAGGTAATAAGCAGGACAGTATAGGATACTTATAAAGGAACCTTCAAACACACACACACACAGAAATACGTATGTGTAATTGGTTTACAGCACACATGTTTTAATACATATTTTACATAAAATTACTTTGGAAGAACACGTGATCTCCAGAGATCTTATTATGACCAGTTTCCATGTCACATGCTAAAATATTTATATTTAAAATATATCGCGTTACAAGAACACAATTGAAATGTATGTTTTGCTGAATTGAACATGGATACTTGTAGCTTCGTGAAACTTAACAAGACTCAAAGTGATATCATATAAGTAAGTCAGGTCTCCCTAGGTCTTAAGTATTAATTTAGATGTTAATACCTATAGTTTTTATATTGCAGCATCTACCAACCACGATATAAAGCCTTGGTTACCTCCAGGTAGGCTTACCACCAGCAGACTGGTCAAAGGAATTACATCCAATACACCAATATTAAGCAGCCATATTCTTGGAATCCATTTTTTTTCATGTGGTTTTGGTTTACTGCCATTATCTCGCCTGTATTTCTAAACAGATTTCAGTTTAATTTTACTTTACTATGAGTACTAATGCCACCAGATATGATGGATAAAGAATCATTTTTCCCTACTAAATGTGAGTGTATATTTTATATGCCGTTATTTTATGTTCATATACTATAGAAGCCTTGTGGCTAACCAGGACATTGCCTATACTTCACATGCTTTATTGTGTTACATATATAGTATATATATACTTTTGTTAGGTGTTGTATATATCATATGTTATTTACAGCAGTAACAAAATAATACGTAGAATAGTAAATATAATAATTAATACAAAAATAATGTTATGCTTCAAGTGACAAAGAAAAATATGTTTTCTTTCCTTGGGTACATTGTAGGGCTAAAGATCTAAGCTATATTAAAATACACAGATGATTTACCCGGCTTGTTATTCCACCTTAATTCTGCAGGTCTTATGTTGCCTGGTCTGATTAATGAATGTTTTGCCAAACTGAGTTGCCCATTAATAAAAGCCATGGGCCATGGAGATAATTACAAACTTTAAATCAGCCTACATTAACATAAGCTACAAAAACATTACACCATGTAAAAAGCCCTAATGATCTCCTAGTTAGCGACTTACATGTTTCATTCTCTGAGAGCCGCGTTGGCTTCCGTTCAGCTTTTGACCTTTTATTAAATTTGGTTTACGTGTCATGCAGAATTATAACGATGTTGCTTGTACACTGAGTACAACTCAACGGGGAAATTGTCTTTATCTTTTTAAGGACTGTAGCCAACAGGAGAACATTTATCATGACCCTAGAACATAGTAGATGTAGCATTGTGTGTGTGCTTTCGGCATAAATTGAAAATGATATTGCGTTCCACAAATAGAACATACTTACATAGTTTAATTTGTGATGTAACGCATCACAGTACTTGACCAACATTACATCTTTAAAAGTGTTTTAAAATATTTTGCTTTTTTTTAGCGCATTATCTATTTTTCTTTTTTCCTTTTAAAGACATGGAGGTATTTTTCCAGAAAGCACCCAAATTTTCTTTAAAAATAAAATTGTATGTGTACTAATCAGATATACACTGTCCCCGTTGTGTACATGATAATGATCTGTCTATAGCACCAGCATGTTCCATAGCACCACATAATGGACAGACACGAGATGCGGAGGCTTCTGTGAGCTTTGAGTATAAGATGAAATTATACCGCGGTGTTCCTGGCTAGTCAATACTGCCTTCATGCATTGATTAATATTCGCTTGCAATGCCAGCCTATTGCTGTTGTCTTGAGTCCTTGTGTTATTAGAAATAATACGCACGGGTTTCCCTAACACACTTATATTTCATTTTAATTACATATTTGAAGCAGCAATGACAGCTGGAAAGGTTATAGTTAGGAGGGATTGTTCTTACGTATGCAGCAGCTCATCTCATTACAGCCGGGTAATAATTGATATCGAGAAGTCTTGTGGAACGGCGTGGACGCACATAATTTGATATGATGAAGAAATTTTTCTTATCATTAAAGTGACAGAAGATGAAAAACTAGTGAATGATTTACCGAGCGTGATTTAAATAATAGCATAGCTCACGTAGACTTAGAATAATTTATAGAAAAAGTCCCGGGGATTTTGTGTTCCTTCGGCCTGGAAAGTGCAGCGTCAGGCTGTTCCGCTGAAAGTCAGGAAATCATTAGAGATAACTACATTTATCATTATTAAATTAGCTCAACCCAACGTGTGCAATTGTTGTCTAGAGCCGGATTTGTAAGCTACACACCCGTGTTCATTTGCACCTGTGTAACTAGAGTTGTGGAAGCATCTAGAACAGGACTGGGGAACCTGACTCACTTGGATGTTGTAGGACCACAACTCTCGTTGTCTCCTTGGAAGAAGGGAGTTGTAGAATCGCAGCAGCTAGAATACCTGTGCTTAACATACACCCTGGCTTTTTGAGTATCCATCATATTGCTTGTGAAAGGTTTTGAGTATCACATGGAGAAAGCTTCTCAGCACTTTGATAGGCTTTATTTTTTCAATGAAGCTTATTAATATCCAGAGGATATTGAAGATTCTACAGCCCATTGCTCCAATGTCATTGGCAGATGTATGCTCTCTCGTTCTCTCTCTCTCTGTTTCTCTCTCTCTGGTTCTCTCTCTCTCTCTTAGCAAGCTAACCTCAGCTCAACTTGTAAAGCCTGACCTTGTAAAGCTTAGACAGCATCAATACTCAAACCAGAATACCACTTTATCACATTAAGAACCTACGAGAGTATGTAAAAACTCCATTGTGAGCCAGAATATTATTGTTTCATTGATTGATATAGCTTCATCACTTTTCCACTATATTCCGAGCTACAAGATCAAGTGTTTTTAGCCAAATTGTATACAAAACTTCAGCATGGAAGGAGTAAAGTAATTTGGAACCTTGGGCAGGGAACAGATACAGCTCGACAGTCAATTTCAGGCAGTAATATATAGACTTTGGAGCCCGGTTGGCAGAGCAATAAAACAGACTGAACGTATGAGGAATATGTGTGATTCAGATGACATGTTTTTTCTAGGTAGCTGGATTTAGAGGCAGCAGACCTGCAGCACCCTGGTACAGGGCGCAGTTTGATAAAATGCTGAATGAATGTTATTTGCAACTGTCAGAAAGCACAAATCATGAAAGTAACAAAAAATGTATGTTCTAGAGTGCACATTATTCGTTAGCTCATTTTCCATTGCTAATATATATATATATTTCTTGCCATCCCATGGTGTAGACAAAAGGGAAAATATACAATGGGATGCAGAGCCGTATTTAATCAGGATTCTAATGCAGAATTATTAGGTAAATCTTATATTGCTGTAATGGATCGTGTTTGGGTGAGATTAAATTAAAAGTCCCCAACCTGTACATTTGAATGAAAACATAAAAAAAAGGTTTACCTTTTACAAACTTTGTTAAAGGTAGAAACCAGCAGAAACGAGATATGTTAGCATGTAACCCGTTTTATTGCATGGATGACTTGTTCATCTGGGTCCTTTCAAGGCTATCATTTTAAGGTTACACCTCAGTATCATTTTGTAGGATTAAACTGAACAATATATATTTAACCAAATGCAACAAAACGCACAAACTGCAGCTAATCTTAATAAATAAATTTAGGTATGCTAAAAGTTGTAAAGATGATATTTCACCTTTAAGACATAAAATGAAGAGCTTCAACTGATACCTTCAACTGTTCAGTGCCTAATAAAGAATGTTGGTATACTATACTTTGTGCTTATTACATTAGACCTCTTATATTGTCAATTAAATAACACATTATTAATAGAGATGACTTAAAGGTAGAGTCTTCAAAAAAAACATGATTTTATCCAAAAGGTAATGAAATTGAGGGAATGTGACTTGTTAACAGATGTTAATATGCTTACTTTGTTGTCTCAATAGAAACTTAGTAAGAATTTTCTTTTCCATTATAGACACGGATCCGCGTGTGCTGGAGAAGCAGGAGCTACAACAACCAACATATGTGGCTTTGAGTTACATCAACAGGTAACTTCATTATATGCATAGTTTGGAACTTTCCATGGTGCTTCCTGGAACTCTCGCTCTTCTGGGGCAGTTGCTTCACAGAGAAGGAAGAATAGCCACATGTTGGGGTAGGAGTAGCCCCATACAGCTTTCAGTGGGTGGGGAGTGGGCATGTTGTGGGCAATTTTTTTAGATTTTTCCAGATTTACAACATTAAAATGTAATTCCTAGGACTGCTGAATGCCCAAAACTTTCCCAGACATAATTATTTAAGGGGACCCATACAACCCCACCAATGAAGAATACATATTAAAGTACATTAATGTATGTATTGTATGAAGAAATATTAAAAGGCTTACCTTTAGAAGAAGCTGCAACTTGAGAGCTGCAGCACAGTGTCCCCTCCAATGAGCTACTTTGTGTCACTTTTGGAATCCATTGAAATCAGTGGGGAGCACTTTATGTGCGTGTGATGGAGAGCGGTCTCGTTTGAATCACTGTAGTGCGCTGAATCTGGTGGACGGTGATCGTAGCATGTAGACAATTTGTCAAGCAGTAGATGTGTTCCCTTTACATCTTAAATTATCCCTGTAAAGTTTTGTAGTTGTAGAGTTTTGTTTTTGTAGAAATGTTGCAATCGTTATTGCAAGCATTATTTAAGTTGAATTGTCCTTTTTTAATTGAATAAGAGAGCTGCATAGTTGAACAGATCCCTTAAGACTATTTCTATCTATGTTACTATAACTATTGTACTGGACAAAAATAGATAAAAAAGGAAATGTTAGCCATATATAAGAGCTGGACTGAATTTGTTTGACAAGAGGCAGAAACCGATGGATCAAAGCCACGCTTCCCTCATCAGACCATAATTCTTGCTTCTTCCTATTTCTATGCTTATGGTGACCATGCTGATCGTGTGTTTTTATTCACAAACTGAGATCTCTACACTGTGCTATCTGAGCTCTCGCTCTAGACATGGCCGTAGACAAGCCTTAGAAGATAAATTTGAACAAGATGTGCAAAAATGGATTCTAGGGTTAAGGAAAAGTGAAACAACTCATGTTCCAAAAAGATTTATGTATATGACTTTATTTTCATTTTTTAAGACAATATGAAGTCTACAGAAATGTATAATTCCTGACTTTTTTCATCTCAGTAGTAAAGATCAAAACAAGATTAAATTGGGCCTAATGGAGAAAATGCTATATAAATATTGTGTAGTAAGTACAATGGCCTTTTTATCACTTAATAAAAAAACACATGGAGAAGGTTCGGTGTTCTTCAAATAGTAATCATTGATGTTTTTAGGTTTCATTATATGATATTTGCAGGAAACTGTGTAATCTGCCAGTTATATTTTACATCACACATAAGCCATTGTAGGGTCTCTGGGAGAGATTAAGGAAGCGCTATTATTATGGATTATTTTTGTAATCTAACTATATATATATATATGTATTCATCATATCTAAACGGATGTCCTCTAGAACAACATGGCTCACCTCTCAAGTATCTCTCTTTAGGTGAGACTTTTGGTCTTCTATCCCCCATCCATCTTTCCTCCTCTGATGTCGCTATTTTCTATTATCTCAAAATGTTTGCAGGGTATTAGCATATCCCAGTGAATTTGAATTATATGGTTTTATATATCAGGACATAAGAACATTCAACTGTTCCTTAGCAAATTAGTTAAATGCAACCTGAGATGAACAACAACACATGACATTACACATTGTCATGATTTATTCCACACAAAAAAAGCCAAAATGCAGAAGCCATGGGCAAAAGTGTAGAAGCTGTTGTAGCTCCAAAGGGGGGGGGTGTATGTATGTATGTATTTTATTTCTTTCCGCCTGCAATGTAATACCCATTAAATTACATCATTATCTTTTATTTGTATTGCACCAACAATTTATGCACCGGTTCTTACAGTATATACATTCAGAGCATATGATAAAATAAGAATTGATAGACTAAAACAAACCAATACATTAGGTAAAGAGTGTCCTGCTTTAAAGCTATGTATGTAAAATACATGTAAATATTAAAAACAATACAAAAATAGTAGAAACATTCTAGTTGTTTTAGAAAGCTACTACTTGTCTTTACTTTGTAGTAACCTTGTGTATAAGTGTCTGCTTTTTTATTTTATTTCTTTTTTCTTGAAAACGCACCAACCATACCATAAAACAGATTACCAGCAATATATGGATCACAAGATCTTTGGAAACAGCACAATGTATATTTCAGTAAAAGATCTTGGAAAATTACACTGCTGATTGCGATAAAACGTTAATGGTGTGAGTGCACTTGGTTTGGTTGCCCCAGTCTGACTTCTGAAAGTTTAATTAGTTAATACCCGAGGGCTATGGATGAAATCTGTTTCAGCTCAAGTAGAGACTCATTTAAACTTGATAGCAAAAATAATAACTTTCCATTAACGTTAACATACATTCTAACATACATTCTAAGCCAACACAATGGCCAGACTTTTATTAAAAAAAAACAAAGATTCAATGCTAAAAAAAAATTCAGCCACATTAGTCATCTTTCTAATGCTTAGCAAATTTCACCAGTTAAATGCGCAAAATCAGTTCCATGAGCTTTCTGGAATGAATATGTGTAATGCAGTAATATGCTGTTCATTTTGTTAAGGCAAATATGGTTGTAAATCACAGCTCGGTCCCTGAATAAAACCCTACACAATCCTAATTGCTGAAGCTTAGTCGAAAGAAGCACTTTAATAGCATTAATTAACCAATATCTTGAAGGGATAATTACTGCTGTATCTTCAGTCATCTGGTTCGCGTCCACCTATTCAGCCAGGCCACTTTAGCTCAGCACCCAGTCTTATCAAGGTAAAGATTCTTTACCGCTCGTATCAGCTTAATTTACTGTAGAAGAGGACAGAGAGCTGGAGTAACCGGATCTCACAGGTACCGCCTAAGAGTCTCAGTTTTTGTGGAACAATCCTGATTACCAGGCACTATCCAGCTTTTGAGGGCAGTGGGAATCATAGTCCAGCCGAGGCTGGAGGTCCGATCTGTCTTAACAGTAAGTTTTCTTTGTATAGGAGAAGTTTAGTGTCTCTTTAGAGGACATTCGACTCATTTAACCATCAAAATATAGGAATGTCGTTAATGATGGCTGAAGTGACCCTTCAAGGTCAGTCCAGCATATTTGGAGAACCGTGTCTAGTCCTGCCAAAATCTTAAACTACACATGCATATGTTGCTCTTTTGTATAGACCATAGTGCTGAATTTAGAAACTTATTCCACTTTGGAAATCCGTGTACATCAAGCAATATGAGTCATTACACGAGCTATGCCACCAATGATCACACAGGAAAGGGACAGTGCCAGCACTGGCGGCCACACTCAAAACATTTAAGCTGAAACCGGTTGCCAGGGTACGAGTTGTGTTAATGATTTCCCAGTTGCAGTGTAGTAAATAAACTTATACATGCTGAAAGTACTTATTAGTATAAGATTGTGTGTAAGTGAAAGCAGAGCTGCTAAATTCTAGAGCTTGGTGGAGGAGAGTTTGAAACAAAGACTGTATTCACTAAGAGCTGAAATAACCCAAGAATAGTCCCAGGATTCGGCCCTGAACTCCCAACAGCTTGTTATGTCAGGAGATGCTCGGCAGCTAGTGAATTTGGCTAGTGCCCACACACACTTACCACTGCTTATTTTGTCAAAAGTTTAAAGCAGGGTTTTAGTAAACACACCCCAAATTAGAAATATGTGATTCTTATAATGTAGACGCTGTAGGGTACTACCTGCACTGATGAGCCAAAAACAATATACAGTGGCTATGAGAAAAAGGATATGGGCTACTTTGAAAATGAAATACATACCGGTAATACACAAACTGATAATAAAGATGTGTTTTCAGAATGTGAAAGTATCGTAAGAATGTGACAGTTGGCCATTGTGTAACCCAAGTCCCGCGAGGCCTTGTCCTTCTGACCCAAACTTGTAAGAGAGTGTCCTTTCCAATCTAATCAGAGAATGTGTTCTCAGCAACATGGCCCCTATAATGTATTATTACAAACAGTAAGAACACTATGGCTTTATAGCCTTGCTGATATTTAGGCTCTGAAGGTTAGTATGAAGGCTGGGACCAAGGTAATATTATGAAAGTCCATAAAATTGTATAACATAGATATCTGAACTAAGTATATGCTGTATGTACAAACACTTGGAGGTTAACCATTTAATAATTACCATACCTGGGAACTCTCAAGGTTTGACCATGAGTCTTATGGTTATTACTCAAGTGTCAAGTGGAAGGAGCAAAGTCTCATTCACACAGTCTGGATCTGACTCATTAATACTCTACATTATGATATCAAAGACTCCTAAATAGTGCTTTTGCTACCAGTATGTCTTGGTTGATATCCAAGACATACTTTAAGTAATGACAAAGTTTCCATGAGAACAGGTATTAGAGTCATCTGGTTAACACATTTGATGAGTCTCTACATAGAATCTGCATGACTCGCCATTAAATGGTTGATTGTTAAAGAGTCTCAGAATACCAGTCTATTTTAGCAAGGACTTATGGTGTGGGACATCTTTGCTGATACTCATTATGATCTGGTTGGCAAACAGTTTATGTTTAGAAATTTAGTGGATTGTGACATGTGACAATCCAAGAAAAGTTTATTGTGAATATAATCAGCACCTTGATGGGGATTAAAATAGGCATTGACCGTCTGCTTCTCTCTTACTCTTTTGCAGCATGTGGCCGCGTGTAACAGTTGCGTGGTTATGTAGTCTTCACCCATATCTCCCTCTTTTACACAAAAGGATGGGATCTACTGCAGCAACCGCAATAAATGTATGTGGCATTTGCGATGTTTACTCAATGGCCAGTTCGGGCCTGAATGTAACATCCTTTAGGTTTCTGCTCCTCTTTAAGTCTATAGACACGCAGGCTAGAACATTTCAGTGATACCCTTCATGGCCAAATGGGTGGAGTACCCTATCTAGGACCCAAATACCTCTGTCCCTCTTTCCTCTCCTAACGTCCCTCTTTTCTAGGAGCTCAAAATGGCTGGCTCATGAGTCTATGGTACTGTCGTAAATCGCTAAAACCCATCGTAATCTGTATATGAACTATATAAAATATGGTTATATATCAACTTGTGTAAGTAACATACATCATTCTTATTAGAACCGCAATAATAGGCAATGAGCATGTAAAAACTCTTGACTCTGTCCCCAAGCCATTCCTTTAATAACACTCCTAAAACAAGAGTACTTCAGTAACTCAGTTTAGGATACCTGATTACTTAAGGCTTTGATGGTTGCTAATAAAATCATAAGGTTGGTAAATCTGAAGAGATGAGTAGAATCTATATGATGGTCTTTTTAAGGGTCATTATGCTTAAGGTATGGGGTCGGTTTGGAATTTCCCATTTAATCTAATGCTGGTGTATATAGCCATATGAGCCCAAGAGAAAGCAAAGCCTTTAGTTGCATTTGATACCCTTCATTGGACCAGAATAGAAAAATAGATGTAAAGTTATATAAGCTTTCAAGACTTTGATTCTCTCTTCTGCAGATGGAATCATCCAAAGAGAGACCACTGAGGTCTTAAAAGCTTAAATAAAATATTTGTAAGATATAGGCAATGTTACCTGGTAAGATAATAAAGAGGTATAATTTGTTCTCCTATATAAAATCCCAAATAAATTCATTAGTATAGATCCTCATAGCATGTTATGGACTCATATCTAGGATTTATATTTCCCTGGCAGTCTGTCTTCAGTGTGCACATTCTCCTTGAAAGGCACATAAAATATATTTAAACACTGCAGTGCCTCTTGTAATATTTTACTATTTCCATAAATTGTATGGCACTAAAGTATAAAACAACCCTTGGTTTTTGTAGACTAGCTGTAGTGGATCCATATAATCTGTACACATTTATAAAGTCCAGTTGCCTGGAAAGGATATAAAATAAAAGGTCTTAAAAACACAAAGCACTCCTAAGGTCAAAGTGCTTATCTAAAATTCACATTATTTCGCTATATAAACTGGAAAAAAGTAACTATTCTTGCATCAGGTACTGTCTTATCATCAAGGCAGCTGTGTCCTCACCAAAACTATATTGACTGAGAGAGGCAGACTTTAAAATAGATCTGTCCCCGTTAGAACTTTTAGAGTAACCAAGTTCATTTATTTTAAAAATGCGCCACATGGAAGCTGACATCTGTGTCTGAAAGTGACACCAACAGCATTATCTGATCAATTCCCTCATAGCGTTGTAGACCTTGAGGATCTTACCCTTTACCCTGAGACTGGGGGCGAAAACCCTGAGACTTGAGGGTTCCCAGGTATAAAACTGGTGTAAGAGGTGACAAGCAGATAAGGACACAAAGTATGTCACTTTTTTGATTCATTCCCGGCTGTTTGCATATGTCCCTCCATACAGGAGCTGCGTAGACCGGAGAGTTCTTGCTAGATCTCATCAGCGCATGATAGGAGCAGCTCAGACGCATGCTAGTTAATGAACGGCACCTGGTCACATATTTATGTTTATAGCTGGCAGAAAAGTGAAGACAGCCCTACACAGTACAGCAAGCAAGATAAATAACTTCCATGCCAATATGGACATGCCTGAACCAATCCTGCTCTAAATTCACCATTACATTATATGTGCTTAAGTAGCGTGTACAACTGTAGGATCCGGGAAAGCTGTGAATGCAACAGTTTAAATAAAGCCCTTGGGATTTAGTCATGAGGGGGTCTACTCCTGCTTGTAAGTGGCACCATGAGGACAAGCAGACAGTGCCAGCTTTTCCATACGATAGCTCAGGCATTTGCCTGCAGTGCTATTTTTATGGGGGGGGACTGAAAATGCGTAAACATAATGAATCAAACAGCCAGCGTTCCAGCAACAGAACTCGCTCAAACCCAGGAACTCTGGCAGATTGACCCTGACGTTCAGCATTTTTAATATACTTTTCAAAGCATGAGGATGAATAAGCGGTGGCTTTGTTCACATTCTGCACTGAGCAGATACCTTTGCGGTTTATGTCGCTTATTCATAAGCCTAGCGTGAGAGCCACAAGGCGTAAAACATAAAGTCGTTTGCCCAACTTGTGTCCCGCCATGGAGGTGAGAAAGCAGCAGAGCTCCATGCTGTTGCTCAGATCTCCACTTCAGATCCTGCTTCGGGTATTTGGGGATGGCGGGTCGGTGTCCGTGTCTCCCACTTGCTCACCTCTTGGTATGGTCCTGCCCCTACCACCTCTTGCCACCCCCCCAACACAGGTATCCCAATTTATACACCTAAAATATTGGGTGGGATATGTCTTAATTTTTTTTTTGCCTTAGGAATATGTTGACTAACTACAAGTTTCTATATTTAGATGTATGTTTTTTGCTGTGTCGTGTGAGGAGTGGGACAGAAACTACATGTAACTTTAGATTGTAAGCTCGTTTGAACAGGGCCCAAATTGTTATGTTTTTTAGTACTTGTTATGCCCTGTCTACTCATTGTACAGCACTACTGAGTATGATGGCGCTATATAAAACAATAAATAATATGTGGCACTGGAAATAATACTTCTTTCGGCTGTAGCGTGACAGCCATTTTTTTTTCCTGGAACAGATACATTTCCTGTGTTGCTGGCCAGTCTCTAAGCAGGGGGGTTATGAAAAAATAAACCACCGAGGGAGAGTAAATGTGTTACTGACCACACTGTTCAGCAGATTCACAATTTAATGCATAATGCAAATGTCCCGCTGCGTTAAGCTGTAGTTATTAAAATGGCGGTGGCTACGCTGATGCTGACAATTGGCTTTATCGTTATGTGATGGTGATATTAAAAGGTCAGCTCAGACCCACAAAGCACCTTATTTATCTGTGCCAGGTGCATTATAGGAAATTATATACAGCGATAGGCTCATTTTTTTTCTGTGCGTGTGATAAAGCTCTAATTGAGGAGAAAAGCTTTTTTTTTATTAAGTAGCCCTGTTACATTAATTAGCTCTTTCTTTGCATTTTTGTACTGAACTTGCATAAGGCAATTAATCATAGCACTAGCAAGCTGTCAGGGTCCCACAGAATATAAACTATGAATAAAATATTAAGTGCAGCTTCTTCCTGAACTGTGCATTATATCTGCTAACAACGAGTAACGAGAAGGCAGCGTAACTTAAAGGGGAACTGACGCCATTGCTTTTCTAGTATAAAAATAAAAGTTTTCAAAAATATTGCGCTCTTTTCCATTTAAAAACTATTTGCAGCTAGTCATTTTTTTGTGTATTCCAAATCTGTTATCTTAGCCCTATCTACTAGACAAACACCCTGCCTTGTGATTAAAAAATAGAATGGGTCCATTTTAATCACCCAGCCAGACGCTATGAAAGTCTATGGAAGAATGGACTTCATTAGCACTGCCATAAAGAAATAACTGTGTGTGGTGGTTGAACTGTAGCATGGCCTTCGTGTCAAATAGGCATGCCTGAGCTTGTCTTCCAATCGGTATAAGTACGGTGGTAACCAAAGTAGTTTATTGTCAAAGTAGTTTAGTCAAAGTAGGGGCAATGGCGCAATGTATAGTGTAGCCAGAAACTTCTCTATCAAATACCTTTTAGTGAATAAATCCCAATGGAAAAAAACAAAATATGTTCCCAGTATAAAGATCAGGAGAGACACACGGTGCACATACAGTCTAACAGAAGCCCCAAACCTACAAGTTTGGATTAGCTAAGGATAGTGTATATATAACTATATATATATATATATAGTTATATATACACACCTGTTTGGGGAGTGTCCCTTTCCTGGGACAGAATGTAGGCCACGTAATGAAGCAGTTGTTATGCCCACAAATGTGCAGCAGTGATTTATGACACCTATTAGACAGTCACTTTTGTTAGACTAGAAAGATTGTGATAGAATTAGAATTAGTATGTAAGTGTGTGATAGTGAGTGTGAGTCAGTGTGTGTGTTAGCATGTGTGAATTTGTGTAAGTGTGTTTACATATGTGTTCCAGAGCGTATGTTGGAGGTAGGGCAAGGGGCACAGAAGGCACAGACAAGCTGTTTGGGGGCAATGATAGGAAAGACAAGCTGTTTGGGGGCATGTTTTCGCCCTGGGCCTTGTGGTTTCTACTTATGCCCCTGCATGTAACTGTAGCCTCTCCACTATTCTTTTTTTTTCAGCTTCTCTTTTTACAGTCTAGATGAATTCCAAAAAATATTGTAATATTTTCTTAATTTACAGCCAAGCAAAAAATTTATTTTTTTTTTTCTAACTTTGTTATTTGTACCTTGCTATTTGTGATCTTTGGGATTTATGTGAAGCCATGTTAATAAATTCAAAACAGTTACCTAAAATATGACTCGGAGTAGTTTCAGGATGCACCAAATTAAATTCTTTCAGTTGTAGAACTGAATGTCAAGTCCACAGACTCATAACTTTTTGGTTGATCGCCAGGAGAATTTGTACCTTAAAATATGTCATTATTGGAGAAATCTGGAGGAGCTCAATGTGGGGAATTTGTGGAGATCAGCTGACGAGACGTTGGGTTTGGGACTGTTTGGGTATTGTAGATAAATGTTACCAGGATAATCAGACTGTGTGGTGAAGGAGTTTACTTTTCTTGGCCACATTTTGCTGGGAAACTATGGGCAGAAGAGAAATAAAGAATTAGAGCAATGTTTAAACGTTTGTCAGTTTTGGAAAAGGAAAGAGGACATGTAGTTTTAGACATGAAAGTCGACTTTGTGCTCAAGCAGTGATGTGAACAGCAGGTAGTTAAAGTAAGAACAGGCACAGTTTGCGTCCAGATTGTGTTAAATGAACACTGTTGTTAGTTACTATATATATAATTAAATATATTCAGCTAGGGGTGCTTCGACTTTCCTCTATCTATCTATCTATCTATCTATCTATCTATCTATACAATATTTCAACAAAATTAGGCCTCCACAGGTCTTTTGAAGATAAAAAAAATCACAAATAATTTGCAAGTATAGATCAAAGCTTCAGTTCACGCAGTGAAAAATCTTGATCTTTGAGCCCCTTCTGGAGACTTATAAGAGAACCTGATTCTCTTAATAAAAATCCTCAAGAGGAACTGAAATGTTAAGTTCCTGTATACCACCATTGTAAATTGTAGATTGTAAATAAAATCTTGCTTCAGATGAAGCAGTACGGAGAGACGGCTGTCTTTCTGTATAACATGGTGTGTGGTGTGTGAAGCGCTGTATTGAACTGGAATTTTAGCAATATTGATAATCCCCTGATTTATACCATTTTACAAGCAATATGAGATCTGCTCGCTAAGCGATAAAACTGGATCCCTCTGGTCTTATTATGTTAATATACCCCAGAGGATTGTATCTGTACACAGGATGAAATAATTGTGGCAGGCGGGATTACTCACTTTGAAAGGTAATTAAGCACATGTTCATCTAACAGAAGCATGTTTGCAGGCTTTCTACCATTAAAAGCATGTATAGACGCCATGCCTGTTTCTCTACCTGTCTCTTCCAGACATTCCTTGTTCAGTTAAACCCATTCATCTCATCTAAAGAAAATGATTAACCTGCCAATGTTTGCTAAATATAACAAATATAAACTAGTATAAACCCATAATATTGGACTCAGCTCTACATAATTCTATTTATTTATATGAGGCTATCACTATACAATATACAAGTTTTTGTGTACTTTATATGTTCCAAATTATTTATAAACTTGCATTATTTGATACTTCATTTCATTATGTGATTATATTTAATAATCATTATATAATAATTAAAATAATAAGCACGGGGAAGCAATATGCTGACGCTACCTTCATTTCCTGTCATGACTCATGCAGCAGCAGGCTCAGAAATTGACAGGTGTAAATATATATTCCTTCCCCCAGCAGGCACTGGACACTTGCATCTGTATGTAAAATTCTAAAAATAGTATATGTTCATATATTTTTAGGAACATTCCTACATATGTATATTAGCTTTTTATCTGCTACGTTAATTTCGTAGGCAGAGCTGGAACAGTTGAGTCTTTTTGTTTAACTCCTTCTGCTAGACTGCATGGCATGCACTTTTTGTGTTTGCTGAGTACAGCAAAATTTTTTTTTTTCATCTGTTAAAATTTGTCTCCGTCAGACAGTAATGAATCCACTTCTCACACTATTAGTTGCTTGTTAGGAGTAAAAACGCCTTACAGTTGCCCGGAGCTATTATTTTGGCTGATTGTACATTGCTTCATAATTAATTTACATTTTATTTCGAAGGCTTAAGACAAGCTATTGGTGCGAAGAACTGGAGTAATTGCAGACACGGTTTGCGGTACCCAGCTGAGATTACAGTGAATCAGAGAACAATTTATTATTACACTTCCTTTTGTAGGCACTCTGTTTTAGTTGTTGTTGCATTGAAACCTAGAATGTACCGTGAGCGAATAGAACATTTTCACAATAGCAATCAATGATTGCGCTGAATTATACAATAGCAGGAAAAACACTCACTAACAAACGAAAGACGGAAAGAAAAGGCTGATGAAAGCCTTTTCCCAAAATATGTGGGTAGTAGCGGACGTTCCTTTATTTAGAGGACGACTACATATTTACGCATCAGGGTAGTTGTTCCTGAGCAGCTGTAGATCCACAGACCGTTGACCCCTGTTTTAGCGTTTGGCCCTTGTTAGTAAAACGTATTAGCCTTTCGGCCATGCAGATTAAGTTACCACCATGTGCTGGGGTGTTTACATACAACAGTGGTATCCACATGCAGCTCTCTTGTTGTTGTGGAGCTGCAAATCCCATGATTCTCAGCTAGACATTTAATATAGAAAGTTGAAACATCATAAAAGCAGGGGGTACTTAAATTGGAAATTATCTATCAAGATTATTGATACATATTGAAAAATGCTGGCCTATAGTATTTCTAGGTAATTATTGTGACTTAATTTAAATGCGCGTTACCGAAGAAGATGTACACATTTGCAGGAATTACGTGTCTCGTGACGATCAGCCGGATCGGTCCACCCAAATATCTTCTCAAACATGTACTTGATTTGTAAGAAGATTTTGAGAAGTTCTGATTCCGCTGCCTATGCCAATTCAAATGGTAATACAGAATTCTAATGCCGGTATGAGTACATCAGGGATACGTGTTATTGTAAGCAAATTATTCTAAATAAACTCTCTATATGTTTCTAAGATATTTAACTGAAGTAAGGAAGAGAAAGGGAGAATGTAACGTGTCCACCATCTACCATCCAACAATTTTTAAATGCCAGTGGGGTAAGCAATGTGGCTAAAGGCAGACCTTTGATGTGATGCTGAGACCTATTGATAACTATTTGGAAGAAGAATGTATTTTATATACATGTAATTATGACATTTAGAGCTACAGAACACTGCCATACACTCATGCCAATCAATCCTTTTGAGTTCCTAAAGAAGCGGGACAGAGGGATTTAGGTCCCTCCAAAAATTCTCCATTCCAAACAGGAAAACCTAAAAGGGATGTCACTGTGTCCAAAGAAAATGGGACAGAAAATTATGTATGGCCGATATCTTAAAAACTGCCATATTAACACGAGTTAAACGTATCAAAAGGACATGCGCTCTATTGTTAATTGATTTTATTTCTTATATATTGGCTTGTGTATGCAGTGGCTTTTATTCCTGTTGTTGGGAGTCCACGACGGTGACCTGATGCCATATGCATTGTGGCCTGCAGGGGGCACTGTCGTATTATATTATGCATAGACATTTGCTTCAGGTTGGAAGGGGGAAGGGAATGGTGCCTCATATAATTCTTCTAGCAGTCTCGCTTTAGTCTGGTAAACAGCCTAGAATTGTGGGCAGTGTCCGTTCTCTAGGCTGTGCACCAAGTATGAAATCATATGAGTCAGTCTGGGCTACAGCTGTCAGATGGTAATGGTTTTGGAGCAGCAGCAGGAGTCTACAGAAATAGGCATTTAATTGTCAAAACTAAAACCGCTGTATTGTAATGTTGTTCTATTGCTTTAATTTCAATAATGTAGCCGAGTCGTTCATTACGGCCTCGTCCCTGAGCAGTTGCATTGTTGAAATGTTAATATCCTTAAAAACATAAAAGATCCAGTGCTGTGTACCCAGCTCCAATTAATGTTAAATGAGTCAGATTATATTTTTCCATTATTCCTGTCGCTGGGTTCTCCATTAGTGTATTAATAAAGATTGCCGTGCATTGATTTTTCCATGTCTTAAGCCCTTTACTGTATTACTTTGTGTGTTTCGAGTGCCTTAGCAATCTGGCTTTAAAAAGTAAATGTGGATTACTTAGTGGCCCTCGCTTAATGAAAAAAATATTAAAGAAAGAGAAGCAAATGAAGAGCTGTAGATCCTGCTGTCTGACTAATAGAAACGGCAGACTCTATGAAAAGAAAGATCAATCCAGCTGCTGACTACAAGTCCCATCAACCTACATGCACTACCACAGATGACGTGAACTATAGCGCCCATCAACTCATGGTTGACTGATCTCATACTTCGGAAATGTCCCTCTTTATGACACTTGCGCCACGTGTCTTTCTGAGGACTTGATGGGAGTTGTAGTCCTGGAGCTGCTCGTAGGCAGTATTTCTAGTGGCTTCTCTGAAGTAGATCTTCTTATATAGTGATAAATATGTACCCTTATGGGGTGTGTATCCTTGAAATATAAACAGTGTACTATCTGCATTATGAATAAAAGTGAAGCTTGGAGCCAGTTTAATACCTGTAAAGGACATTAATTAGTGCTAAATGCAGCCCGGGGACCAGCAGAATAATAAGTCTACCTGCTAATGCCTGCCTACATTATCTCATCTGCTCCCAGACAGCGCTCAGCTAAAACCTTGGGATAATTGCCAGAGTCTCGCAAAGGCTTAGCATCGCACATCAAACAGCGATCAGCGCACTATTTTCTCCTTCAGTCTCTGCTTAGATAATAAAATAGTAAATTTCATTTAATTAGCATCACTCGTCAGGTACACGGAATCAGAGTGCACTGACACAGTCAGCCAAATGATAAGCCGCTTTTAACATCATCCCGATGGATGAAGATTTATATATATTTTTTTCACATTCATATTTCTTAACTGCTCTAAGAATTCCACCACCATTCCAGTGGCATTGAACTGAGTGAAACAAAACTGCAAGATGAGAAGGAGAAGCTAGTGGACGATCTACCTTAAAACTGTGTTTATGGAGCCGTTAAATCTTAAAATTATTTTTAACCCTCTGAAAGAAGCCAAAGTAATTTTTTTTTTAATTACTGGAATTTTTTTTTTGCGACTGATCAGAGTTCAACAAGCAGTCTGTGGATGTATTTATATTGTAATTTGTTACAATTTTCACCTTACATTATTTGCATTTTTTTTCTTGCACTGGGCTGCTTTAGTAATAAAAAAAACCCCCCCTGCCAGCTCGCCAAGAAATGGAGACGGGTTCGAGGAATACAGATTCTTGGTTGCACCTGCTTTGCAATATATATTGGTTTATTTTTAGGGTATCGTTGCCAGAATCCCTCTGTCCTTCTGCAACCTCACTGCTTCTACACACCAGAGATTGGTAGCTCTCCAACTCTCCAACAATTATAACTCCTACAATGCTTAGTCAATGCCTCCCAAAAACCACTGTGCCGATGAATACCGTTGGAGTAATCGCAATGGAAGCACACGTTCTGGACTAAGCTACTTGAGTTTTTCAGGTGCAATTTGCACTTTTTCCTGTATTAAGGGTGCTGTTCCACTTACACAAAAAGGGATTTGGTATTCTACATGTGGATTAGGTTTCTAATGCTGTGTTTAGCTATTCTTAGTTTAAATTCAAGAGCACCTTTAAGTGTTTTTATCTTAAAAAGCCATAAAGAGTATTTTTCTGACATGTTTTATGATTTTTTTTTTTATGTGGGGAAATAAAATGAATTGTATTTGCGATTGTTGTGGCAAATTCCTTCAGAGCTGAGATCCCATGGACAGTTTTCCACTTACCTTCCATTAACAAGCAAAGCCAAACTGGATCCATGTTAATGAACATATCAAATGAAAATACTTGTTGTTAATCTAGTACAAAAAAAGTCAAAGTTATGTTGAAGAGCTTTAGAAAGAAATGAAAACCTTGACACCACATGTCTTAGTCTGAAGCCCTGTACCAAAGAGCTGCGTAAATTGGTGGTGCCATATAAATAAACGGTAATATTAATACTATATCTTTCTGTCGTAGATTTATGACCGATGCGGCTCGACGTGAACAGGAAACCCTAAAGAAAAAAATCCAGCCAAAGCTCTCCCTGACATTGTCAAGTTCTGTGTCCCGTGGGAACATCTCCACACCCCCTCGCCATGGAAGTGGCAGCCTTACCCCGCCAGTCACACCGCCTATCACTCCATCATCATCATTTCGAAGTAGCACCCCCACAGGTAAGGCAAAAAAAAAAATGACCAATTCTCTGCCGTTCCGTGTGAAATATTCTAAAGAGCTACTTAGATTTTCTTCAGGCCAATTGCCCTCTACAGCAAACTGGTGTCCATTGGCACAAATGACTGCCGGCGGGGTTCAGGGACATTAATGGTAAAAAGTAAAAACCAAACACATTATTTTTAAATCAAAACTTATTTGACATGGATATTTTTACTTTGTGACTCAAATCATTACTTCGTTACAAGTGACAAATATATATATATATATATATATATATATATATACACATATATATATATATATATATATATATATATATATATATATATTGTACTTAGTGTGTATATATTGTATATGTATATATAAATATAATATGTTTGTAGACAGAAATCTAATAAATCAAAATACATTTTAGCGTCGTTATAATATTTGCCCATTTGGTGCTTAGCCTCCCTGTATTAAAATGGGGGGATTGAAGAAATCAGTGAAACTGACAGCTACCTTTGTTAACACTACTTCTTACCTGTATGAAAACAAATGTAAAAGTAAGATTTAGCTTTTCCAGTTAATATATTCATAAAGCTAGAAGCGTAATATAACTTGGATTAGAACTGGTTCAAGTTAAAGTTAAATGTAAAGTATATCCACATAAACCTGGTTTAAAGCATGTAGTACAGTAGCTGTCTTCAGTGGATGGCAAAGCTTTTATTTCCCCAGCTTTTATCTTTTTTATGTTTAGCAGTAGCTGAGTTGTTATATTGTTGCTTTATAGTATTTAATAGTCCCAATAAATGACGGTTAGTGTGGAATGCTGAATTGGCGGTATATGACTGAGTGCCAAAGGTAAATTGTATTTCTCAGCCCTACAAATATGTTTCTTTAGAAAGCATCCTGATGATTCAGTTTTTATGTACTGACGGTGGAAAAATAATTGTCTTCTTGTAACTTATCTCTAAAGTGAGCAGCAAGGGAGCTGCTCACTGCAATTCTTAAATGTTTGTGATAAGGGATTAAAGGAACACCCCACCCGATTCTCCATTGAAAGGGAATTTTCTTTAAAAAATATTTTTCTTTGAGCATTAAATACAATATTGTATGCAGTAAGGTGGCTTAGCACTGAAGTAGTTTTTCATTTTGTTCCAATAAACGTTATTATGTATTTTCAGCCCTGCGGTCACCATTGTTAGTTATGTCATATCTAATATTTCCCGGCTCAAACACCACACTGAACTGATTTTGTATGACACCACTAATGAAGTCCTTTTCTACATAGAATGTCATTATTCTGCATGAAAGTTTCACCCTCTGTGTGACTAAGACTGGGACATTCTGTTTACAACAAGGCAATAAGTTAGGTCTATTCAATCAATAGCAAGTGCATGCAGGTTGGCAAAAAACTTGACGTCCAAGTGGAAATCCAACTGCAAATTTCCTAATACCAACTCACATTTGCACTTGCATAATCACACATTTATACACTCTACCATAGGAGAGCTTGCATATTCACAATGTTATGGAAGTGTTTTTATTCCCTGCTTGATCAATGAAATGTCACGCACACATGAATTAGGTTACAGAGAAAGTTGCTTCTCCTGTCCAGGATTCAACAGGAACCAGGTGGTCAACCTGAAATTATCCTGGTTAAAAGTCGTCCTGTCTTTAAAAAAAACAAATGATCTTTTAAGCATAAATATAAAATATGCTAGTATGCATGATAATTGATGGCAATATTATCAATAATTGGTGCAGTGATGTTTTAATATTTAGAATTTACACCCAGTTCTTCTTTATGCAAAGTAGCCAATACTAAAAGGGATGACGTTAAATGAAATTAGAGGTCTGGAGTCTTTTAGAAGTCGTGGAAGGTCCATGAAGAGAATTGAAAGCCAAATTTGAACTCTCACAGCCACTGTTTGCTCCAAGTATGACAATTACACGTATCAGAACTCAGGGATATCGCCAGATGTCCACACAAGGCTAATGAACCCACATGATTATTACCGGTATTATCAAGTAATTTATCAAACTCCTTAATGGGAGATGTCCAAGGAGTAGTTAGAACAAACAAAGCTTCCTAAAAAAAGAATTCCTAAAAATAGGTAGATTAGTCCCTAACTTTTAACCCAAATATCTCTGAGGACATTGTTCTAAATAAGTGACTAAATTATAATAAAAGCACTGGTATTTTGAATGGAAATATACAACCTACAATACACATCTTAAAACCTTGAAAACGTGTGTTAGTCACTCTGGCTCTTTAATCTATAAAGATTATACCATATAGTTTTTGGGTCATTCTACCAGTGCTGATGAAACACTAACCTGAGATTCCATCAGGAATAATCCAAAACCTGCATTGCTGGGGATCCGACTCAGGAATGTTTAGTGTGAATTCTCTATTACCAGTGAACCATGCAGTTTATTTCAATTTTAGGAAAAAATATAATATGCCATTCTTCATGCATCTTACACCTCTAAAAACCCACAGGAGCTGGTCTGTGACCTGTTGGGGGGAACGAGGAGTGAGAGAGGAATAATTGAACAGTCTTATACCAGACATGCTAAGCCCTGCAGATTGGAAAGTTTTATCCCACATTGCTTCCCCTAGAAACTGCTACTCAGTCTCGCCTTTTCATATCTGAATATTTTCGTCATAAATTCATCTTTTTTGGCCTCTAAGCATCACTACGAATCATGCCCATTCAGGCCTTTGGTATTTTTTTTAATGCTCTGTGTGCGATATATAATGACTTTCATATTCCAATGTAAACATTTCCTTTCCGGTATAATGATTAGAATTTGGAAATTGTTAATCATGCAAAGAAATTTTAGCAGGACTCCAAGTAATATTTGCCAAAATGTATATATTTTACGACCAAGACCCTCATCGGATAGTTTTATCAGTTTATGCAACATAATTAGGAAAATGTTATATGTTTTCACTTTGCTGCCAACACTTGATATTCCAGTACCACATAGTGTAATATGAACATAGTGAAAGGGCCAGAGTGTAGACATAAAAAGTGATGTAATGCTTCTTTGAAAGAGTAGTGGGTTGAAATGTGGCCTCTTTAAAGAGTTAGCATGTATCAGTGTAGGAAATAGGGTTATTTATAACAGTACAAATCATACAAAGGAATTGCATGCCATATGGAATCATGTAATAATATTACTTTAAATCCAATACTAAACATATTCTTTCCTTCTAATATCTTCATACTCTATATATTACCCCGAGGAGTATTCAGAATTCTCCATATCAGTTTCTTTAATCTCCGGGGAGGGGAATGCTTTTGGTCATGGCCACTCCCTGCTCAATCAAAGTTAAGAATCGCTCGTCCTGGTCCTGTTGCTACATGTAGCTAGCCCTATCCCTTGAAGGATGCCACTATGCTAGAAGTGGAAGAGTTCTGGGTAGCCTTCAGCAGGAAGCATCCTGGTATGCCCTGAGTGATGTTGGGACCACTACTGGTGTTCCAGAGACCTCAGAACGACTATTCTATAAACCTTATTCTAAACTTGATGGTTAGGCTTACCAGAACAAAATTGGAGTTGAGGTACTTGAAGGGCCGTCTTGGCTTCACTAAGGTATACAATGTATATTGGTAAACTAAACAAGACTTCCTAGAACCTATCTTCTTTTATCATGACATCATACAAGTCCATTGTAAAATGATATGGATGTCTCTTCAATGAAACACACGTGACTACAATAAACACATTAAAACAAAAAAATGCAATGGGTGATAATTTGACTGGGTGATTAATGGAAGAGTCATATAAATTAGCGTTTAGCCTCTCATTAACATTTTATTTATAGTGTCTCTGCTTCTCTGAATAATGAATTGCCTGGTTGAGGGACTTACCACAATAAACGAAGCTTGACATAGTCTTTCTATTTTCATGTACAATCAGTATATAATTCTAGCTCTTCATTCATCGTTTTGCTTAACGTGTCTGTTGAGACATTATATTACAGCTGGTGTTCTAGCTTCCAATAGCATCATCAGTGATGGCCCTCAATACTGATGCATTTGTCTCACACATTGAAATAATAACAATTGTGTGTTTCTATACACAATCACACCACACACACACACAAAATATGTATACATGCTGCTAAAGTTCAATGCAATTTACTTAGTACATCTTTTTTTTTTAAATCTACATTAGATAAGCCCGTTGTCTATAAATTATTAGTAATTGTCTTGTCCTTGTTGATAAAGAAGTTGGAGGTGGATTTAAATAATGCTAATAAAAGTATTATTAAAAATTGAAAGTACCGGTATATTAAATAGAAGAGTGAAAGACTCTCTGGTTCTTATGTTATAATTTGGATGGTATAGGTCCTTCACCAACGAAATTTAGGAATGTGTTTTGTGTGCCCTTAAACTTTTTAAAGTGCATGAAGACTTAACGTTAATTCTTCTTCTGGGTTACCGTTATATGAACCAGCAGAAGAGCAGCTGAATTGTCTCAGCACACTCTCTGCTCCGTTACAGAATGAGGCCACTTTTTAGTTGCAAACTAGAAATAATAACATGTCAAAACCACCAGAAGGCTAATGGAGTGTAAAATGAAAACATCATAATTCTGTCCTGGAGATTTAAAGTTCAAGTCTTTATATAAATGTCACTTTATCATTTGTGTCAGGGAACCGTCTGCCCCTTGTTCTTTTAACCCCTTCTTTAAAAGCGTTCCTAGCAACACTGACATGCATATTTTTTGCAAATTATTTTAAAGTGCACTCTGCCTAATCATCTATTCTGTCTGCTTCTTCTCTGGCAAAATTATATACCGGTATATATATATTTTTACCAGTGCTCCTTCACATGGCCATTTTTAAAGGCCTATTTATTCGAATTCTGAAATAGGCTTTTGCCTTTGCTGCTAATATTTTGTATGTAGTCCCCTTTTTTGTGCACCTGCACCATGGAGGGATGGTGATTTAGTGTCCTTGGAGGGGCTGAGACAAAAAAAATGAATGGGTTTTATTGATTACTAACTACACTCAACACAACTCCCATGAAAGTAAAGCTCAAAGAAAAGTAAAAATGAAACTTATGGTTTATGTACTTCTGTGTGATCAACTCATCGCAATAACTGAAGACATCCCATGAAATATATATGTACTGCCTCATGATGGTTAGTTGTAGGCTTTATAGATTACCATAATGTCTTATGAGGTTAATGTCTACGGTTTTCTGGCAGTGATGGAAGGGGAAGCATGGACTACAGCTAGACCAACAACCTGCTATGATACAGAACGTTGCATGTTGATCTCCTAATCTGGAAATGTATTTACTATTATTATATTTTATTTATCTAGCACCAACAATTTATGCAGCGCACTTTATGCTCACACTCCAGGCAACAGATACCCCTAGAACTTATCTCCTGAGGCAGGAGGGGTGAGGTAGAATGTATCTTCCTTAGTTTTATGTAACGTTCCATGTAGTTTGCATGCAGTTTCTCTACCTGCAGTCACACCCTGACACATGGGGGTCAGCCTGGATATTGAAAGGCACTCACTGGTACATTGCAGATAATAGCCGAATAGACAAATTGAAAGAACTGTTAACAGAAATACATAATGCATCAACTAGTCTGTCCCCATCATCACTTTTAGAATTGGCCATTATGTGTCTGGAGTGGTTACTATTAACCCTACTGATCAAGACTGGTATTTAGCTTAGAATAATATGCTGTTGTCCATCTTGTTCCAATATAGTTATTCTAGTGAACTAACAACCCATGTATGCTACTGGAGCAAATAGTGTACATAAGAAGTACGTTTTTCAGCCTAGTTGGTGGGTGTTGTAATCAACGAATCACTGTTTATATGGTCTCTAAAAGCACATGATTTGAAGTCCTTTGGGATTAAATCATTAATGGCACTGATTGTGACATTGGGTGTTCCCTCACACCTTCCTTGTGTGGTGGGCATTGGGAAAATAATGAATGGATTCCATGTTCAGAGGACCTTAGTACCAATACGCTTGCTGTTAGGGTGGAGCGGAATTCAGTACTGACTACTGCCTCATTCATCAGCAGGCAGCTTCATTTAACCTAAAGAGGTTGTTTTCAAAGAGATGTCAGTTTAAGCTCATAGAGTCTGGGTAACACTTGTATAAGTGTTGGTACAAGATAGGGAACTGAAAGTTTGGGTTTAAAGCCTTTTGTTTATTGTAGCAATATAAATGTGTACACATACACCATGGAAGAAACTTGTGGAGTCCAAGACCACCCAGGATTCTAAGGAACATTTGGCATAGTCACATTTTCGAATGCCTTTTAAAATATGTTGTTTAAACGATCCGAATGCATCCATAGCAGCACCAATGGGTGCCAGACGCCGGCTCAGTACTGGAGTTTAGATGCTTTGAAAAACCTTAAATGATAAAATTAGAAAAGGGATCCTACCGCTACTTGAAATTACCCTTAATGACTGATTCATGTTAAAACCTCTACATTACTCATTTACCTCCAATAATGTTCTTCTAATCATTACAACCTCTGGAATCACCTGACTATAAGAAACAAATTTCACCAAAAAGAGTTCAAGAAAAAAATGATTCAGTGTCTGGTTTATTTGGAATATAATACTCCGTTTTATATTCCAGAAAATACAGTTACTCATTGCTTCAATATATTTATCAAATTTAATTATATCTTATTATGATTTATACACATATCAAACGTCTATCCCACACATGTGCCCTTTGAAATAAAAACAATAATTTTGCATTAGTGTAGGTCATACTCCAAAGATGTTTGTGATGCCTTTTTATTGGACCAGCGTTCACTGTTGTGAATGTATATCTTACCCTATGAATACTGGTCCAGTAAAAGCTATAACAACCTCTTTGGGCTATCTTATATGGGACATATATGCTGTAAGATTATCTTTGTGTCTTTTGAGATTGTATGCCCTGGAGCAAATTATCCGATAAACCATTAGATAGCGGATATATTTTTAATATGTGTCTTACCATGGTGTATTAATTTACCATGGATTAATATAAAACATTTACAATATGATTAGCTGCCATTCATGGGAAAATTCCTTTTGGCCAACTATGTCGTATAATGTAGTTACCAGTCATTCAGAGGCATCATATGAGCACTAAGGTATAGTAATCACAATTTGTTGAAAGAAATATTGAACTTGGCACCACAAGTATTTACTTCTCAGTTGACTGCTATTAATTACAAGCATATGTTCTAACTACATTACTACATGAATGGATTATTCTCATGATGTTCCCATAATTCTTCCCTACAGTATTCTGCTCAGTCTTTGACTGTGACAATGTTAAATACCAGAAAAAGAAAACTATATATATACTTACTCAAGCATGAGAAAAAAAAAATGATTAGACTTGGAAGAAAATGAAGAATTCAGATCGTTCTCTATAATGGTTAGCTGGTAGCACAACGACATGCAGCCGAGACATTTACTGTTATTACATGAAGGAGATTTTTTTTCCACAGATAACATAATAACAACCTTGCTTGTTATTAATGGTAATTAACAGTGAGGGGGATTATCATTCTACTACACATTTATGGGTGTATAAATGTTATGGAGAACCCATAATTTATTTCCTGCAAACACATTTAATGGCAAAGACCGTTATGACCAGGGAGTTAACATGCCCCCAAAATGTAAGCGTACTAAATATTTAATAATTATAATAAATAAGGCACCTTCATTCTGCTGTTGAGCATTTAACATGTTTACAAATGTAGAGGAGACCATTGAACGCATTGCAGTACTCCAGCATATAAAGGGTTACTGGACGCACAGTATACACTCTACAGCAGTGATGGGGATTCTCAAGAAACACTTTTAAATCTCCAGCAAGTCTGCTCAGGCATTATAGGGTACTGCTTACACATGCGTAACATACCATTATATTAATAAAGAGGAATGGCAAACCATAATTGAGCCTGAAAACCATTTCATGTTTGGTTTTGTCCTTTATTATTTTTTAATGTTTAATTGTTAAGTTAGAATTTCTATTACATTATATCTGCCGTCACCAAAAAAGGCGTCCCGTGCGGTTTCCCCCTCCGTTTCCCATGATCGTTAGGTTACGATTGCATTGGAATCCTAACATCAGTCCACATGGGATTCTATCGTACTTCCTGTGCTCTTCTTTTAGCGCGCTGCCCAACAAGTAATCCCAAAATAGCACAAAACTAAATCTGGTATTTAGACAGAAATTATTATTTCCACGTAAGTCCAGAAATACAACAATGCACGCAAAAGAATGCTTACAGTGACATTCCTTTTTCATTACCATTTTCTCCCTCTTACAAATGTAAGGGGATTCTGCAGAATATACCCCCATATATTTGTCTCTCCCCCACCCGAGCCCATAGGCCTGCAGGAGATGAGCTCAGCTGAACACGTAGTATGTCACCACCAGTCAAATCCAATGCATTCTTGCATTTAGATACTGTAGAGATATACTGTAGAGGGAACAATATTTTTTATTTTTGCCCTAAAGGTTAATGAATACATACCAGAGGCCTACACAGTACAAATATGTATTATTTCTCAGGGGGGCTGTGAGGGACAGTAGAATCACCCTTCCACTAAAGAACAAAGGTTCTTTCTTAGAAACTAGTGCAGTGTAATGACTGTCCAGTTCCCTTTTAATCTCAGAGAAAGCCCCGAAGTGTGTATGAAAATGATTAATATTATTGCATTTATTTATAGAGCACCAGAGGATTCAGGCAGGTTATCTTTGATGTGTGCAAGGTAGAAGGGGTGCACGTCATAGACCATTGTGACCATTGTGTACTTTGTGTTTAGTGAGTTGAGGTAACATGATGTCCCAATATTGAGAATGTGTACATAATTCACTTATGACATCATGTGTGAATTCTGATTATCAAGTGCCATACCAGGGGAAAATCCCCTGGATCCAGGGCTACCCATGCTAAGGAATTCCTTACAACACGATAAAGACTATAGTGATAATAAATCAATTTTGCTGAAGGCACAACCAGTGGGTGAGATGTTTGTTAAGATGGACAAGTTGGTTGCAAATTAGGATCTGTATTAAATATTTGGTTTAAACCGTCATTGATAACTCTGTTTACGTTTTTTCTTCTATTCAGATTATTTAGCATATTATTGATTAAACTTGGTCCTGTACAATATTACATCTTTAAAAGCAAACAGTCAAGTATACATTTGGCCAAACTCCACAGGTGATGTCTCATTGCCACAGTAGGGAGAATCCTTGTAGAACAGACGTCCAAATCTCTAATTAGTGTTTCCAGTCATATGCAGCACTGACATCAAAGGACTTCAAGTGGAATTCTACTTTCAGGGCTTTTTACTTTCCACTCTTTATGTTGTGCAGGATACATAGAGCATATGGAGCTGGCTGTTTACCCGTTACACAAAGACGTGTTTTTTCCCCTTCGTTTGATGACTGTTTTTTTAAACAACCTTTGAACAATGCAGAAGTTAGGACAATGTGGAGAAAAATGTAATTATTACTTTGCTTATAATACTTTTCCTTATATTCATGTTAATTCTTAGGCGTGCCGCTGGGTATACATACAGTAGGATTTAATTTCAATGTACACCTACAAGAAGTGAAGTTAGTGAAGATGCTTGGTTTTTGGGGTTAGGAGATATGTTGGTGGGTATATTGGGGATATATAGTAGTTATAATAGGAAAGGTGATCTTTGCTGTTCTATTTGGCCCTCGTTCCATGCAAGTGAAAAACTATAAAAATGCACTGTTATGACTAATATGCATTAAAATGCTGCATAGCACAAGTAGCATGCAAAAACAGTTATATATTCATTTGTTAATATTATTTGTTTTTGCTTGCCTGCCAGTAACCTGCTTGCTTATGATATGGCACCCGGATGTTGTGATATATTCTATATATTTTTCTGTAGAATTTAGGAAACCAATAAAAACACAATTTAGGCACAAAATATTTGAGGATTTAAGATTTTATGAAACCTGACATTTGTATTAATCTAAATATATTTAAGTAAAAGTGTAGTATAAGGGGCTCATTTTCCCCCAAGCTACATGTTCCCAATCTTAAACCACTAAATGTAGTTACACCAAAGCACCTAGCCAAATACCATTTAAGAAAAACAATTGTCATTGAGGTTACCAAGAGCAGGGTTTACATTTGACTTTATTACACTGGTAATATATTAAGACCTGACTGGGATCACTAGCTGGTTCCTGTTTACATTGATTATTTTGGAACAACGGCATGAGATAGGGGAGAGAAGCCAATGCATAGTGGCACAAAGCTCTCTATAACAGATTATCTAGAACACGTTAAACCCAATCCGTGCATTCCTTTGTCCCTCTCGTCCCTCTTATATTGCCTGTAATGTCAGCTTCATCTTAGATCTGGCCAGATTAAACATACAAAAAGCCCCATTACATTTATTCATAGAGCACCAGCAAATTCTGTAGCGCTGTTACAATATAGGGACTGTGAAATCTACAGACCATTAAAAATAACAACATATAAAGTTAACAATACCACAAGAACAACCAGTACAGAAAAAGACTGTTCATGGGAGCATACAACCTACTACAACTATTCAAGCAAATTCTCCCAACACCCATTTCAGTGCTACCTGAGCATCATTAATTGCTGGAGGGACTAAATGGGCATTTGCTTCATGCTATGAGCTAAGCTAGGTATGTAATCATTTCTTACTAAAAAAGACAGATAACATTTAAAGCACACCTTTTATATTAGGATGTACATGGAATTCAAAATAGATCTGCATATAAAATCAGAAGACTGTAGGGGGCAAACACACACGCTATTAATGTTCTTGTGGAACATCATCGCAGATGATCCAGTCTACCCAGTCTACTACTTGCTTGCATGCCTCAAATCCAAGGTGGGAAACTGTTCTTTTTGGTAAACAGATAAAAAGGGTTAATATAATTACAATAATATTTAATATTACTATCTGATCTGTGATCATAGTAGAATCCTAGTAGGTATTCAGCAAAATCAGTCAACGCACCATGCACCGTCGGCAATATGCCTCTTCTAATTGTTTCTGCTGAGTCTGGTCTATTTCAGTCATACAATAGTCTTCCTCTGAATTTCTGCAAATGGTTGAAGACATCCTCGTAGTTTTCTAAACAATTGGACGGCTTCTTTATATGAGGCTGGGGAGTTTGTAAATAATCTTATTCAAAACTGTGTTTCTGTCTCATAATTACACTCTCCAGTAACAAATGCCAAAACCACATTAATTAGGGGAGTGCTTCATAGGAGCGTACAGTATAAGCTTGTAACAGATGTTCATTTTCTCTTCCCCAACTGTTTTTAATTTGGTGAGTGTTTGATGGAGGGGGTGGACTGGAGATCGTTTAACATTTGCCAGAGTGCCATTAACATGCCGTGACTGAGGGTGGAAAATGTCCTTCTTTGTTTTTCCTTAGCTATACCATGTTTTTCCTGCTTATGCCATAACGTGGACAAGGAACATTACACTGGCATGGATTTTATAGCCACAAAGTTCAATTTTCAGAAGGAGAGGCCTCCTGTAACTTGTGTCTCCTGATTTTATGCCTGTGAAATAGAAAATAGCAGCCACTTAACACTAAACAGCAGCTTAAGAAACAGTAATAAAGTTTTACATTTTTTATTTTATACCATTTGTTTAAAGAACAGTATATTTGTTTTTATTGCAAGGGCAATTGTAAAATCTTTTAAGGTTTAACACTTTGGAAAATGTGTGTTAAAATGCATTAATTATATTATTATATATATATATTTATACATTTCCTTGTTTTTGAATGAAAATAATATCAAATAGATCAGAAATACAGTGTAGATGTTGTTAAAGCTGGAACCTGCTGAGTTTTAATGGAATATCTTCATAGGCATACAGAGGCCATTTATCACTCTCATCAATCCTTATTCATTGAAGGTTGAGTGGTCAAAAACCCTTAAGGTACCCATTAAAAGAACAAACCTGATAAGGCATCCAGCCACTTTTATTAGAGAGTTCCATGTTCAAGGGCAGAAACAGAATGAAAGGGTCCATCGCAACACCTAATTTCCAAAAGTGGTACCAATATCTACCACTACGCCCATCCATACCATCAACAACTGTAGTGCTTTGATTGAGGAGTAATGAAGCACTACAGAGTATTACTGGATGAATCTTTTCCGCAAACTGATCTAACCTGGGTAGGTTCACCTGGTAAGCAAACCTGGTTATCTCGGTAAAAATACAATAAACGTACTCCCCTCCACCCCGTTAAGCAATATTAGTGAAGAAGGAAGTGAGTGATGTAGCAGTGGTACCAGTAACATGAAAAAAATCATACTAGGAAACCAGAAGGCCTGTATTTATCTACGAGGGGACTCATTTACTCGAGTAAAAGTTGTTTTATGCTGCCACAGACATAATTGCAATTTTATATTCAAAAGAAAAATGGAAACAATATTATAGTGGACCAATGTGGAAAAGGATATAAAGTCACATCTCTTAGGTCCTTATAGCTTATATAACTTTATATTGTCCAATGCACAACTAAAAGTCCCAATAAAAGCTACCAACTTCAACTAAAGACTCTATATTCAGAAGATCAGGTAGAAGGGAATTCTGCGCCAGTAGAGCATAAACAAGTATTGCATGTGATAAACTGCAACATTTTTAAATGTATAGCTCAAAATTATTCACATCCTTAAGCATGTGAAAGAAGAACCTTGCAAAACAAATTATTTCAATTTATATGGGAGTGTTCATCATTAGGAGGTTAAAGCCATTGCAAAAGTTGTGTGGCTGCCAGGAAGGAGATGTAGAGAAATGTTACTGCCTCATGCTGTGAAAGAAATGTTTCAGGAAGCAATTACAGACCAACCCAAGGCTTACATCTGAAACACTCCATGTCATCATCAAGATACAATGTCTCAAAGAGCACCGTGGAATGCATTTGTCTGCTAGGAAGAGTCCCTTTCTGAAGGAGCCGCAAAAGAAGTGTCTGTACTTTTGCCAATTGTCAAATCTCTCAAATTTGGGACTAATTTGAATTATTATATAAGTAAATAACTGTTGTGGCTACCAACTTCAGTGGACCCTATTTCAATGGCCTTGTATCTTTTCAGTCTAAAACCTCATTGCTCACCCAGCAAATTCAATGCGTAGTGACCAGTATGGTCCACCACATGATGAGCAGGCACCTAAATAGGGCGGATCGCTAGGTGGTGGGATTTCTTCTTAAGCACAAAGATATATCAGCTCTGTCTGTTGTGGAACCTTTCATTGCCCTAATTTTGTTTTACAAAGCAGACATGGAGTAGTTCATGGCCCCACTTTCCACTGTGAAAAGCAAATTTATCACATGAAATTTTACATCCCTGTAATATTCTTAGCCTAGTGGATTTCCAAGCCTGTGTGGTTTTACTGAGAGGAACAGCATTTTAATTCAATGGTTATATTAATTCATGTAGAGGCTAAAACAGTATGTTTGCTTAGTGTGAGCTGTCTATATTCGGTCCCAAAGAGAATGGGGATGCCGTTGTACAAATTATTCATTTTTAGTAAATGAACAATATACAAAATGACAAGATTAACACAGATTAAGACATATTGGTACAGAAGCAGACCCTGTGAGTTTACAATCTGTTATTATTTATTAGGAAACACTTGTAGGAAAATGACCCTCGGGGGATGACTTAAGTATTCCTGACTGAGATAATGTTCAAACAAAGCAATACAGTAATTTTTTATGATTGGACAAATTAGCATTCAAAATAAGTAGTGATCGGAGATTGCATTAGCGTAATTATATAGTATGAAGGGCCTACAGCTGTCAATGGTCAGCATGCCGAGGAATCTGCCTCATCCACGTCTCCTGCCCCTGATCTTGGTGGAAGGTTAATACTCAGCACACCATTTATTTAACCCTTATAAATATATCACTCAGGGCCCTATTTTAAAGACTAAACTGGGATTTAATTTTATGGTTGTGTGTCCCCATCTCCAAGTTCTCATGAAAAATCCCATGGGTGGTTCACTAAATAAGGAGTTGGCAAGAGAGTTACAGCTTTAACCCCCACACTTCTATACCTCTATACATTATGAAGGACCGACCCTGACAAGAAGGGTTGAGCTGGCCCTACGTAATGTATAGTTCTATTGGGGAGCAGACTTTGAAGGAATCTCACCAAGCCAAGATGTTATTATAGTATAAGGTCACCGGGGTTTGCCCTTCTTAGTGCATAATGAAGCCTGTGAGTTAAAATGTTCTGCTCTCTAGTAGACTGCCTTGCATTCTAGGTTACCTAAGCTTCAAATAAGTTGGCAATGTAATGTAAAACATCATCTATTTATGAGCACAAACATTCTCTCTGACTTTCAATTAACTCATTTTTTTGTGATGTGAACCATATACCTTTTTATTAAGGCTTCTGTTGCCACATTACTGTTTAATCTAACACTGAGCCATACACAGACAGCAGGACTTAGTGTTTTGATCCCTGCATTGCTTTTGATTACAGCGCAGTAGTAAAACACCAGCATTCCCAGGCCTCCCCCTCCGGCTCCCTCCTTCCGACAGTTTGATTAATTCACTTAAACACAAATTGAAATGAAAAAGAGAAATTAGCTCCAGGTGTCTGAGCACCTTATTCTGTGCTCTTTGAATAAGCCAGGCCAGCCATACAATGCCATTCATTGCCACACCTGAGGGACTCTGCGAAGCAGCCATAATTGCAGTAACTCTTATTAATGTTCTGCCATAATTCCTATTAATTCCAGGGGGCTAGTAAATGCATTAGGACTTGTCAACATATTATTTTACACGGTTTATGATCTGTAGAATTATACTCTTCAGGATTGGCCAGTGCAGAGGAAAAGCCTTAAATAATCAGCTCTGGTCTTGTTAGAGAGAGAAAAGCGCTTTTCACTGTGGTCAGCTGCTGTTCCCAAGGTGTTGAAGTAGCAACTTTAATCAATACCCAGCACTGTCTTCAGTGTTTTACACAGAGGAATGATTTTATGCAACTTATTGCTTTAAAGGTGCTGTTCCACCTAAAAAAAAGGTTATTGGAATATATTAAGCAAATAAACATTAGCAAAATATGTCAAAATCATACACAGAATGGACAAAAGTATTGGGACACCTGACCATTACGGCAACAGAGACTTTTGCATTCTAAATACAGAGACATTAATATGTAGTCCCCCCCCCCTTTGCAGCTATAGCAAATTCTCTTCATCTAGGAAGGATTTTCACAATATTTTTGGAAGTGTTTCTGTGGGAAATTGTGCCCATTCATCCACTAGAGCATTTGTGAGGTCACTGATGTTGGATGAGAAGACCTGGCTCGCAATCTCCATTCCAGTTAATCCCAAAGGTGTTCGATGGGGTTGAGGTCAGAGCTCTGTGCGGACCAGTCAAGTTCTTCCACGCCAATCTCATCAAACCATGTCTTTATGGACCTTGCTTTGTACCCTGGGGCACTGTCATGCTGGAATAGAAAAGGACCTTCACAGAAAGTTGCATGCATTCCATTAGGTAGCGTTCTCCTGACATCTGCCAAATCCAGATTCACCCATCAGACTTCCAGATGATGAAGCCTGATTGATCACTCCAGAGAACACATTTCCAATGCTCCAGAGTCAAGTGGTATTGTGTTTTACACCACTCCAGACAACACTTGGAACGCATAGTGATCTTTGACTTTTGAGCAGCTGCTCAGCAATGAAAACCCATTTCATGATAGTTCACAGAGCTTGTGCTGATGATGCTTCCAGAGGCAGTTTGAAACTTTGTAGTCAGTGATGCTGCAGAGGACAGGTGATTTCTACACACTACCCTCTTCAGCACTCAGCAGCCCTGGTCTGTGAGTGTGTGGGGTCTACTGTTCTGTGGCAGAGCTGTTGCTACTACCGGACATTTCCACTTCATAATAATAATAGCACTTACAGAGGACCGGGTCAGAAATTTCACAAACTGACTTGTGGCAATCATATGACACTGCCATATTGAAAGTCACTGAGCTCTTAAGAACAACCTATTCTTCTGCCAATGTTTGTCTATGGTGATGACTGCCTATATTTTGATTTTATACACCTGTTGACAGGTGTATAATTATTTAATGAGAATGGCTGAAACACCTAAAATCAATACAATTAAGAGAGGTGTCCACATACTTTTGTACATATAGTGTTTTAATGGTTTTCAGATGTTAATTAACGGTTACTTTAAAAATATAAAATGTCTTGTCAATATCTCAGTCTGGAGCATTTTGACACAATGCAGCTAATGCATGTACATTGTTAATGCATGGATACATACTTTTCCACTATAAATATTCATACACTTGTGTAGCATATATACAAAGTGGCTGTCACATGTTCCTTTTGGGACACTGGATATTGGGTAGACTCCTCATGCCTTTGGGTGTTTTAGAAAAGGTAAACTTGAATGCTGGTAGGGGCATGTAGACTACAACAGCTAGTGCAATCTATGAATATTTTTACCTATTGAACTAAGCATGCTTTACAATATGCAGTATTATAGTCATCGTTGTTGACTTTACCACTTTTCCTGACTTGGTCTTTTCTTCACCAGGAAGTGAATATGATGAAGAAGAGGTAGACTACGAAGAGTCAGACAGTGATGAGTCGTGGACAACAGAGAGTGCCATTAGTTCTGAGGCTATCCTCAGCTCCATGTGCATGAATGGAGGAGACGAAAAGCCATTTGCCTGCCCTGTTCCTGGATGTAAAAAGAGATATAAAGTAAGATGGATAAACAGATAAACCTCATTTGAGGAGCACATTGTTAACCACGTGGGGAACATCAAGAGTATGTCATCTGAAATTTTTGGTCAAAGCAAATGTATTCAAAACCCTTATGAGTATTTAACTTCCAACGAGTTGCTGATTGTTGTTAATAGGTTCAAACATTCTTTGTAAGTATGTGGTGTGGAGAAGGGAGATAACTTCCAGACAGCAACTTGATTAGCTAATGCTTGCTGTTTGGTCCTGTGATCTCAGATTCCATGAGGTGAAACTTTAATGTAGAAATGTATTGCCATTAACAAGGGATACAAAGTTAATAGAGAAGCAGATACTTCCATTAAGAAGATTGTATTGCTAAATGTATTTAGAAGACGACACATACAAGTGACTTTATTACAGAATATAAATAGATTTGAGGTCCATATAAGGCTTACTTTAGGAGAAACCTTTACCCCAGCAACAAAGCAGATAACAACAATCTATTGTGAGAAGAGGACCTGTACTTTCAACATAAACTGAGAAGGGCATCAGGGCAACAGCTCTACCAAATAGACTATCAAGAACACCAAATAGACTATCAAGAACATGCAAGGGGTGTAGGGAGTTTCTTAATTAAGGAGCAGTGAAAGCTGCATCCCATATAGTTTTGCTGGCTTCTATGCCTCAATCCAAAAAAAAAGAAGTTTAGCTGACCACATGCAACTCTATAGGGGGTTGCAGATGCTCTAATAAGCAAAGATGGTCATCCAAGGCCCCACCTAGTCCTTTTTAGAGTATTGGAGCAGCACCACAGACCGATATATGTCACCTTACCCTGAATGAAGGGGTTCTACGGCTGCTGTTCTGGCAGTAGAACAACGGCACTGGACGCAGATCATAAATACTTTGGGCAACTACATGATAAAATAGCAGTACCACAGCATTTGCACTGGGTAGTAAAAAGCAAAGGAATATATCACAAGTAACAGTAATATTAGTGACTGGTATGAAATAGCCATTGCTTCACAGACTTTAGCATGCACCTTACTGTAGCTGCCATATGTAATAACAATCCAGCGGCACTTGAAAATATGGCAGTGCAGTCCCTTCCTGGTTCAGCCACATGCCCCTTAAACATATAGTCTTTTCATTCTAGTGTATATTTGTTAAAACAAAACCCTGGATTTCAGGATTATTCTGCTACGATTATTAATCTCGCTCCTAATTTAATGAAATACTTTTTTTTGCTGGGAATGGCCTATTGGCGCCATTTTTTTCTGCCAGGACAACGTTTGCAGTTGTCCCTCTTTTGCCTAGAGCGAAAATGTATATTTAATATAATGTGTAGAAGAAAGAGCTTGCAAATAAAAGCACATTAAAGCTGCAATTAAAACTTTTCCCCGAGCCCCTCAGCCAGCAGAGCCGCTGTGTATGTGTATAAGCCGCTTGCAGTCTCTTGACTCTCTCACTAACACTTGCGTCTTGCACCGTGTTTATTTCTGTCCGCAGAAACCTGTTAATAGTGTGAACATATTTATAGTGCAGGCAGATACAATAAATGAGTGTTAGCCGGGTATCACATGGCACACCCGGGCACTCTGCTCTATAGGGCTAATTATGCCACAATCGATGATTCTGGGGGGGAGCTTTTCCTATTTAAGAGCCTACGAGCCCTATAGACATTCTGGAGTTTAAGGTCTCCAGAAGAATAGGGCTTGTTTATGAGTAAAGTGTTGTCAGTGGGAGGGTGTATTGTAAAAGCTGCAATATCTTAACTCAGGAAGCAAACAAGCCATTGTGATTGCAAGAAGGGTCCATTATCCCAGGGGGCATCACTGCACCACTGAGAATTTCTTTAGAAGAGAAAAGCGACCAGCGGAGGCCTGTAATTTGCTACATCCTGTCTGTTCTCTGTTTGATTGCCAGCCGGCCTTTTATTGCCCAAATAAGCGCACTGTTCCTGCCTGCTTTTCCTATCACACCACCTTCATCTCAAATGCGCAAGGACTGTCTCAAGGATATCTTGCACGCCACTAAGTCAAAAGGGAATGAAATTAATGACCCACAGGAACATAGAGCAAGAAGCAAATAAAAAGTAATGATTCCGAGACTGGAATAAATAGAAGGTGCCCCTCCCCCCTTTTTTCTCTCCCCCAAGGCTTTCATGTGAAATATCTTGTCAGTTGCCAGATACAATATTCCGGCTTTTTTTTCTGGCATAAAGTATATTAATGCCTCCGCCATTTGGAACGATATGCCTCTGCCCACCAAATATTTCAGATTGTGTAGTGCCAGGAAAAATCTAAAAGGAACGGTCATGTCAAAGTGTAAATGCAATATGACCGTTTCTTCATGCTTAAATCAAGCAGTCCCCTCCCATACTCTGTGGAATGTTCCTGATGCCCTGAATCCTGATATTAAGGGAGAAACCATTAGGCACATGGAGGTGCCGTCCGCCAGAAAGTGAGCTGTAGCGGCTGCGACGCTGTTTCTGTAATCATTATAGAAATGCATCAGTGAAACACAAACACACATGTATCACTGTCACTTTTTGTATCAGTATTATAAATGTATTTATTTTTATTATGACAGTCATAGACATTCCTGATTCACATAGGATAGGCCAGTGAAGGCAAACCACAGCATTTACAAATGGACTACGGCATTCCATCACCATCCTCCGTCTATATATATAATATCTTTATTGTGACTCTTTGCGTTAATAATCTGTTATTGTATGTGGTGCTGTGGTGCTGCATTAAATTCAACTTTCCAGGGATGCTGTATCCAATCTCCAGTCCTAAAATCAAATGTACATGGTGCTATTCCCATTCACATCACTGTGTTTCATACTTGGCCCAATACATTGATTACAATGCAGTATTCATAGAAACATAGAAAGCGACAGCAGATGAGAACCATTCGGCCCATCCAGTCTGATCAATAAGGATCACAGTAAACCCAGAGAGAATTTGCATGATATGCTCTGACTATACCCTTGGGGGAGGTAAAATCATTGCCGGGAAGCATCTCAGATGAACACTTTGCTTATTGTGGGACGGTTTCCTATAGGATAGTTCCAGAGCTCAGTGACACCATCAATACAGTTTTGTAGGATCCCTCTAACAAAGATAGATATGCCAATAATATACAGACAATGAGCTTAACTATTATAGTCACCAATTTACCTGCAGATGAGATCATAATATAGCTCCACAAGTGTTACTTTTAGAGCTGTAGGTCACTGCAATACACGCATACCCACCAATCATTACGAGCTGCAAGATCGGTTTGGGACCCAAAGAGAGACTGTCCCTTCTTCATCATTCTTGAGAAATGTATTTAAGCAAGTTCAATAGCCATTGAATTAAAGGTGTCTGACAGTGAGCTTGAAGAGCTAGGCTCGAACAGTTTGGTTATATTTTTCCATTAACTCAATGGAAAGGTCTAATCATAATTCCTCCAAATATAGGTCCCGGGCATTTATAGCGTATGATAACAACACCTAAGAGGAACATGTGATTCCCTGGGTAAGAGTTTTGAATTCTTCATTGATACTTTATATAATATCATGTATCCCATTTTTTATTGTATCACTGATATATCTATATGATATAAAATATTAAAAAGCAAGTGACTCTACTAGAAATATCTTCCAGAACATTTCCCATGTGGGTTAGTGTGCTGTCACTGTTAAGGGCTCATTAATCTTTGTTATGGGTCAACTAATAAGGTGTCCAAAATGTTATGTGGAGTAGGAAGAGATGTTATTGCAGTTATTTATGTTAGTTATATATACATAACTTAAATGTAGTGCTGAACGTCGAGAAATATTACATGTTTAAAGTATGTGTGGTATTATAGATATGGAAATGCTGGGGAATGGCCTGTTGCTAAATGGAGATACAGAATTCAAAAGGAGAATAGAATGTGTTTTATTGAATAAAGAAAAACGAACTGATATATGCACAATATGCTACAAAAAATAATACAAACAAAAATTCATTTTTAATTCTTCGAGTAGTTTATCTTCAAGTGCGCACATATGCATGTATCTTAGAGAAGACTTATTTATTGTAGATATCATGCAATCTTGTTTTTTGATGTTTTTTCCCCAATTACACTCAAGCAGGGAGATTTTGTATTCTGTACCATTTGTCCAGGTCATATGTATTTTATTTAGCTGTTTTTTTTTTTAAAGCAATACCTCTACCCTCCGTATTTTGTGGTTCCCATTCAGGCAGAGACGATTCTTAGGTGTGCCATTCATTGACACTTAAAAGGGCCTGGGGATGATAGGCACTGTAGTCTGGAGCTTTTTTGCCACGGTCCGGCAATTATGAATTAGGTCTTCTATGAATTAATTCTTCATGTTTAGTTTTATCTAGATCTAGTTATCTCACTTTTACTTCTATGCATGTGTGTACTTATATTCTTTATACCCAGCTCTTTAGCCATCATTGAATTATTAATTTACTATTCTATTAAATATGGAAAAAAATAAACTTTTTTTATGGCTGATTGACATTAGGGGAACTTCAATCCTACCATGACATTTTCAATGTACCAGTCCAAAGCAGTAAAACCATCATTCGAGATTTCCAGTGTTTTATCCCTGTTCCGTACCTTCACACCTTGGCGAACATTAAAAGTTGATGTTAGCACAGTGGAAAAAAGAGGTAGCAATTAATTACAGCAAGGGAATTTATTTCTCTGTTACTCACATAGATCCGGCCTCACCTTGACTGTGTTACCCCCTGCCTGTTACTTGCATGCTCTATGGCTTTTATTAGGGCTGAACTAAATCTTGTCTTTAGTCATAATTCATTTTCACCCCTTCTCCACAGGTGTGGCTTCCATTGGCAACATGACCCACAAAGACTCACTCATATACCTCTGTTTATTTATTACCATATCCGAGTTTCTAGACTTTCCCTTATGATGTTTAATTTGGACACTGTTGCAGGAGTTCTTATAAGCCACGGGAAAATGAGGAACGTTTAATATGTTGCACCGATTTTTATACTTTGAGTCCTACTGGGCTCAGATGGTCAGTGGGTTAGACAGGAATCTAACTTCTTATACCCAGTCAAGGGCATTACAAGGATCCACCGCCAGTGTGGGGGTAAAAGGACTTTGGCCCAGTTGTGGCCCAGATCTGGCTTGTTCTTCTTTTTCTCTGGTGGAGCTAGACCAAGCCAGTCACCAGACAGCAGGCCAGAGAAAGAACAATTAAGTCTCTGGATGTTTATGAGCCAGAGGACCATGTGATTAAAGCAAGGATATGGGCAAATGGCTTAACAAGGACAGAACAATAAAACAATCAGCACATGTGGTGAGAGGCAAGTCTCAAATGACTACCTAAAATAGAGAGCCCTTCCAAATAACCAGTTACATGGCAGAATTGTTGCAGACTTTCCTTTTTGACTGTATTTGTAAAGGTCCTCCTTCTCCTTGAGGTCCCTTTGTAGGTCTCCCTGAATCCGACCACATATGTGCTATCAGCATGCAAAGTGCTCAGAATGAGAAGAGGAAGCAACAAAGATTGAACCACCTGGTGACATCATTATGACATCATCAGGTGTGATCCTCTGGGGTTTACAAAGGCCCCATCTGAAGTCATGATGTCCAAAAAAGCTAGTAAAGAAAAGTGCGAAAGACCCCACACCCCTTTTTTGGGTTGGTGAGCCATTTACTGCTCACCAACCCAAATGTACTTAACAATAACTGGCTCTGTGTGTACAGGAGAATTTGGCCCATTAATACCCCCCCAAAAAACATAAGAAAGTTGTGTGTGCCTTGCTTTGCTGTTGGATGGAGGTGACAAACGTGGGTCCCCTCTTGTGGGAGTTCACACCCCATGGAGATTTTCAACCCCTTCCTCCATTCCTTGGCCAAAAAGTTAACAGGGGGGGCAGGTCTTCCTGCCATAGACAAATCTCCATGAGAAAACTGCAAAAATCTGAATAATGGATGTTATTTTTTTCCTTTAGCCATTTTTCCTTTTTTTAGTAACACATATGATTGTGATTTTCTAATAACCTAAAATGCTTTTGCCTCCTAAAAATTCATATTAACGCAGTTCTACTTTGGAATTATTTGCATTTACTTCTGTTTTACTGTTTTATGTGACGTGTCCATACATTTGCTGCAAAAGTTAAACACTTTTATTTCAGATTTATGTCAGTAGTTTCGTATGCCACTTGGATATATATCGTTTTAGGAAATAACAACATAGTATAATAAATAGGGCTGACTACCTGCCAGGAGGATGCCTCCAGCAGCATTAGTGAACATATTGCTCTAGTCTAGCCTGGTCGTCTCGCACGAACAAACTTTGCTTTTATGAATGATTTGAATTTTTTGCTTAGCACTGACCCGTAGGACTGCATTCGTCCCGTATCATCTCTGGTAATGATTAAGCCACATCTCGACAAATTCCTATATGAATGGTGTGCGCAGCACATGATGTGTGAGCGAGTACCCTTTCACAACCAGAAACAAACAAATAAAAATCATCGCATAGTTATATAAAAAGGACAAACCGTTCTGCTAATGTGACATTATGTGCAATAAACTCTGCAGATCATAAATGCCACTCGCTTGTTAAGTCTGCCCAGATGCAATGATCGCTCAGCTCAATTATTTTACGGCTCTTATCAATTGTGGCCTCTGACTCAAAAACAATTAAGTTCTCCACTAAAAAGGGGTTGTAATAGTGGCTTGATTGTGTGATGATGCTTAAAGAAATGGGTTGTTGGTTAACCCCCTGCTTAGCTTTAGGGTTACGTAGGCTGTGGAACGACGGCGTCCCTGCTAGAGAAGGCAGATGTATTTTTTATATTTTGCAGTTCCACACTTTGAGTGCTTTTGCCATTGAATAAAGCAGGCAGACTACGTTGGCCACATGGTTCTCGTCTGCCGTCAAATTCTAGGTTTCTGAGCAAACCTATGCAAGATTTAAACAAGTAATATATACCCACCGTATATGTGTACTGTGGATAAATGTATGTAAGCTTCCAGTTCTCAGGACTGGCATGATCGCTCTTGCCTATTCACTTATCTCTACCCTGTGTTAGAAGCTACAGGCTTGATTGGTTCAGGCAGCCCTTTTAAAGTTGGAGAACTTCAGGACAGGATATTGATTAGATGCTGGCCATAGATCTTCTATGATGCGAACAATGACACGGATTACCGGATGTATTAATTGGTGTTGGTTATGCTAAAAACTCATTCTATGACTATTCATGCATCCATGTGTGTATTATAATTTTTTTTTAATTAATACACCTGGCTTAGGCACAAGTTTTTAAAAATTCACTTTTTTAAAGTGTTTTCCCCATTTTTGAATTATAATGCAAGACTGTTTATCAACATGCCTAGAGACCCAGGCTATAGAAGTCTATCATTTAGAGATGTAATGTTGGATAACAGTTGGGGTATAAAATGTCCAAAAGACATGCAGACCATGCTATATGACACATATTTAAAAATGGACAGCTATACCTTCTGTTTAATGCTATCCTTTATCTGCAAGTCATTTTTTAGATAGACGGTAGAGACAAGCATACTTTTCTAGCAGTTGGTTATCTTTTTGGTAACTTGGTTTGTCATTAGTACTGAAATTGTGAAAAAAATAATCTTAGTATTTCCATCACAAAACACAAGAGACCATTCCATGCCAGTTGTTTTTTGGTTACATATCCATTTTAAGTGAAGGAAAAGGAAGCAAAGCATCCGAATAAGTGCAATGTTGTTTCAGGAGGGGGTAAGACAAGAAGAATGTTCCAACTTTCTGCACATCATCGATATTGTGAACGCTGACACAAGCCAGCAAAATCTCAATGAGAAAGCATTGTGCTTGGTTCTGCTCATTTAATTGAGTTGTACCTGAGGGGGGATTTCTTACATGGCTTTCCATAAATAGCATCCCACCACTGTCCCAATGACTTTTTCTTTTACAATACTGCTGCTCTTTCATGCTCTTTCCAACTCAAAATTTCCAAATTGGTCTTGATAAGTTTCTTGATAAAGAACTATCACAAGGTTTAACACAACTAAGTTATTTTATTGAAAGGACCTATAGTTTTTTCTCAATAAGTAGAATTGTTTTGTGATATATTTACATTAAAAGTTTACCTTGTGGTATGTGATAGGTAGCAGCCAGCTGCAGGGTCAGCATTATCTAAATTAACATTCTGTCTTAATATTTTATCTCACCTTCTCACCCACCCTTAAAAAGGAGACTGAACCAAAAATATCAGCAACTTAGGGCCTAGATACGTTAATTGGGCCATACTCATGTAGACCCCAAGCATGGGAAGCTGAAATACCTTTTGCCGATATTATACTTATAAGGTGGGTTTTTAATAGATATGTATTGTTTATTTTTATACGTAAACACCATTACATGGGTTTATTAAGTGTATAAAACTGTACTATTTGGGAGAAGAGATCTACATATAACATTTTGCGTAATGATGTGACCACCTAGGACCTGTTCTTTGTAAAGAATGTTCCTGTTAATTGGTCTCACGGCCGATTCAAAGCTCATAATGTTAATCCTCACTCGAATCTGACAAACATCTGTATTTTCTCTTCTCACCCACAGAATGTAAACGGTATTAAGTACCATGCCAAGAACGGCCACAGAACACAAATACGAGTCCGTAAACCTTTCAAATGCCGCTGTGGAAAGAGTTACAAGACCGCTCAGGGTCTCCGGCACCACACAATCAATTTCCATCCTCCTGTCTCCGCTGAGATTATCAGGAAGATGCAGCAATAAAAGCTGAAGCTGTGCCAAGAAAACCTCACCAGCAGAAGCTGATTTTGAAAACAGCCACCCTTCTTTTTGATTTTATTTTTTTTTGTAAAGAAAAAAAAAATTGCTGTTGTATTTCAGGGGAAGCACTCAAGTCCTACGAAACCCGAGTTTCAGTGCATGCTTTAATCAAAGAATTCCAGTTCTTTGGAATGGTGTCTGTTCATATAAGTAATTCTTTTGTACATTTGCACATTTCTGATCACCATACCCATTAGATTTTTGAGAAGGTGCTAAAAAAAAAAAAAATTAAAGACAAGGCGTACGCTTTGTAGGGGGAAACAATTGTTGCCTTGTCCCCACAACAGACATTAACCCTTACAGTACCGAGCAAGAGAGGGCAAAACGGTTGAGCGCCCCCTCAGAAGGTATTATAGTAAATTAGGTTGAATGGATGTATTGCTTAGTTGTGATATTTCGTGAATGGGAAGCAATCCTGGCATGGATATCTGGGCACGAGCCCTTTGGGGCAGTCCAGTGTGGCCTAAGGCCGCCTTATAATGAGAGAGGTCTGCTGAGCTTCACTAGCTCGTAAGACTAAGCAGCGCAAGGGCCGGGACGTTCATTTGCTCGAGTTAAGCCTTTTCTATATCGATCATGCAAGCGCGTGTGACTGGGAGTGTGGAGCCTTAGCACCTTTGAGAAATCCAGGCCTTGTTGTCACTGACAGTTTCGTAGCACATTAATCTCCTTCTTTGTGAGAGTCCACTGATGAAAGGAACATAATGTGCATTTAATACCAAATTACCACCACTTTCAGACTCGTTAACCTGCCTTACTTAATAAACTTAGTATGTTTGGTAACAGTTGCGTAGGTAATGGAACTATAAATAAGATTGTTTTAACATATAATAAAAAAAAATATTTTCATACTTAAATAACATACGTATAAAAGGTTGTGCTTGCCGTATTTCCTATTATCTTGCTTATACTATTTTTGTTACCAGCTTAAAGTGCTACAATTCTTGTCTGCAACTAGCAAAAACAGAAAAAAGACAAAAAAAAACTTCAGTGTTACAACTGGTTACAGATTTACAGAACAAGGTCTAGTAATGGGTTACAGCCAACTTTTTTTATTTGTGGACCAGGTCGCTAGGTATTTTCTCTTTTTTTTTTTACCTGCCCCCCGAATACGCTACAAAATAAGGTTTTCTGACTTTATGCATCCTTGTAGGTTTCGACCGAAATTTAAATGTGAACTGTACCATACTTGGTTTTTTAATCGATAAAATCTGGAGGCCATGTTTGTTATTCAGTGCCAAACTGAGCACACCTTACCGTACATACCTTTTTCTTATGGTAAGGTGTATACAGGTGTAGTTAAAATTTTAGCTTTTTACCGTTTAAAGCATTTTTGAATGAAAGTGAAGCCTTTGGTAGGAAGACGCTAGTCAAGCCCCTGCATTGTATTTCCTATTTATCACACATTAACACAACACACCCTTTTATACCACAACCTAAAATCTCTTCTGCAATCACAGTGCTGAACTGAACCAATGACTCTAGCAAGTGTTAAAACGGACCCTGGAGTCCAACAAAGGTTACAAGTTTGCCAGCATCATGGCATATTAAAGTGATCAGGGTGTGACGTGCGAATTTAGTGAGCCTGGGTTATAGAGGCAGCATCTATACCCTATCATACTTACCAATGGCAAAAAGTATAGATCCTTAAGTACTCACATTAAGTATTTACAATGGTATGTTTACAGTTCAGAATAATGTATAGGTCACGCTGCCCCCCCCCCCACACCAGGATCCTGCCTTCCGATCCTCTTTGGGTGACGGATTGTTCAATTACATTTATGAGAAATAACATAAAATAAAAGTCATTGAATATCACCTAGGCATTCGGTTTACTAAATATCACAAGTAATATCATTTTGGAAGCAATCAGTAATATTTATTTGTCCTCAGCCACAATAAAAGTGTAGTACTTTACATTGTTTTTTATTTAAATTATTAAAGTTAGCCTAAATTTGTGAATCTTTTTGTTACGGATATTTTTTGCTATTTACGACATGTCCACTTGATGCAAACCTGCAATGCTGCTTCAAGTGTAAATTTCATTTTTGTTATTATTGGTTTACCTTATTTGTAAAAATACAACTCATCATCCTAGGATGGGGCTTTAAACGCACTTTGTAGTTCTCTATTGCCAACAAAGTTAATGCTGCCTGCATTGTCAATAAATGCAAATGTTGTGTTGCACATGTAGGCTGCGTCCCAAGGGTCTCAACCCATTGAATGAAGGCATGGCAGTTGGAAGGGAATTTAAAGTGGTTCTCCTTTGATGTTCACAGTCGACTATTTTAAAGTCACTTTTTGTTATAGTACTTTCTTTTAGACTGCCCTGTAATATTCATTTCATTTATCTGTTTAGCCTTACAGGCCACTTTGGTGAAATGACAAACCATATAGTTGAGCTAAGTGTTGCATGCCGCAGGTGGCTGAAGCCGAGGGTCACCTGTCTTGCATTAACATGTCTGGATCGTGCTCTACACATATAAGCAGAGACAGAGTTTTGAAAACAGCATTAAAGACAATGCTAGATGTGGGTTAACTGAGGAGCTCTTGGAATTTGAGCAGGGCCACATTGTTATAATACCTACTGAAGGGAACCTGAATGAGGGATAAGCAGCTTATGATGATGGTGTTGAAGATGAATAGCTGCTAGGAAAGACAGTATATGTAAAAAAAGGTTTTGGGCAGGTTGACCCGTTTTCACCTTTTAACTGGGAACCCTTATGGAAAATGTGTAGTTACATTACGGTATTGCATTAAACTTATTAAAGCTCTACAGGATGCATTTGATTTATTCTTTCCCAGTTGCAGGAAACCCCAAAACAATATCTATGTAAATAACCTGCTATTGTGTTTTGAAACTGGTGTTCTCTCATGATTTTAATGGAGCGGAGTCGGCCATCTTTCCAGGACGCGCATACGTGTCAACCTAAAGAGCTGCTCTGCCACGGGTGGGATGTGTATGTGGCCAACACTTTACATGTGCCGGTCAGCAACAAGTGAGATGTATGTGTGTCCTGGATACAAAAGTGGTCATTCTAATTATCTACTTAACAAGACATATTTGCCAATTCCACACAGAGAAAGAGTCTGGCCTCAGCTAATAGATATTACCGTTGGCTAAATAATTGGTAGATAATACAAGATTAAATGATTACACTAGAATAAGTATCACTGTATCTGTTAACTGAGACAAAAATGGCTATTTTTTGTAGGACACGGGTTGGAGGAGGTGTAAATCCGGCCATGGCAATTACTCTTACACGCAGAAGGAAACCGTACTTAAGGCCGTGCCTTAATAGTTCTTTTATTTGCACAATTCCTTCTTTGCTTGCAAGTCGGTCCCAACCACTAAAACCTTAACTACGTGGTGATACGCGTACCCACCTCTGAAAGCGTATCAGAACGCTAATTTTATAAACTAGTAAAGCCGGTCTGAGTGTTTGGATAAAGAAACACAAAACAGGACCTTGGCTCGGGTAGAACAATCCAGACGTGGATGAACGACTCACAATGCAACAGGCCCTATTTGGCTATTCACTATCTACTGCAGAATTGGCAGCACTTCAGAAACAACAAGTATCTTTCTTGGCTATGTTCTCTATATTCAAGGCAGGATGTTAGCTCCTCGGCTAAACAGTTGTAAAATAATGTCATTGTTGCATGTAAATTCTTTTCGGCTATAAACTGAAACTCCATTTTCTATTTACCTACTCATTGTGACAGTATTATTAAACAGGTAAGGATGGGACTATTTTGTTATATTGTGTATAGTGATTGTATTGTACTGTGTCTGTGAAAAGTGTGCTTAAATTATATTTTCATATGTTGTTTTTTTTTTGTTGGGGATAGAGTACATTAAGTCTGAAGGCGACAGAGGTTTTATGTTTTTGAATGGAAGGCAACGTAATGAATCAAAGCTCCAGTCGAAGCTGCTTATAAATGTAAATCAAAGTGAAAATAAACTGCCTCTGACTGAGAATTGTATAAATGCCTCTTATTTATGGATTTCTTTTTTGTTTGTGGTCTTTTGATGATAACTTTGACCTGCACATGGTCTCAGAAGAAAGATTGAAAAAGGAAACTTAACACAATATAGTATATATAGTATAGTGCATGACAAGCGACCGCATACATTGCCCACGTGTTATAAGACAACCTGAATCAAAGTCTTCAAGAAACACCATAGGTGGCTCCTTTTGGAATTGTTCCATAACAGAGGTCTTAAAATTGGAGTGGTGTGGGTTGCTGAACTTTTAATTCATATAGCATTGGGTGAATATTACGAATAAAAAGGATGACACCAGAAAACAACATCTATCACCCATGGGTTTCTATGTCATCATCATACAAACTTAGGATATGGCAATGTAAGCCTTACCCCACCAAACATAGTAATGATCTGTAGCATGGGCGCCACCATGGTCTGTAACCTATAGAATGTTTATTTGAATAGCGCATAGAGTCAGACAATCATATTGTCTCCTTATAGAAATGCAGTTTACTTGCCTTATTAGCTGTGGCATTTAAAAACAGTGGCTACATAGATAGATTCTCGAGGTGTATACTTCCCAGATGCCCTGCAGCCCATTGCATTGGGTTAACTCATCATGACTCCAGGCACCAAACAAGTGATTAAATACACAGGGAATGGCTACCTTATGAATACATACTCACTGCGACTATTCAGGACAGGTACATTTTACCCTTTAAAGTTGCATTCTACCCCCACCCCCTACTTGACTTCATATGCAACTTCTTGGAAGGCATTTTATGGGATGACTTCACATCATACAATTACAATAAAAACAGAAAACGACATATATTGATTTTCCTTTATTGAAGACAGGATTGCAACAGAAGGAAAATTTGAAAAGTAAAGGGATCGTCAAATACAGACTAATATTTTATACATGTACTGTAATATTGATGCTGCCATGGAACACATGTTGCACTAAAATATGAGACAAAGCAAAGATTCCTTTTAGAACAAAAACATGAAAATTAAAATAATTTCTAATTTATACAGTTCAGTTTTCAGTGTACCTCCATTTGGTTTCCAACTAAATAAGATGCATGAAAATTTATTTTGTATTCTCCAATAACTTTGTTATAGGGGGGGTACATCATACTGGGATCAGATTATTAATCAGCCACCAATTCCAGAGCGCTTCTCCAGATTTTGGCTCTTTCAAGTGCTCATGATAAAATGATACTTTGCAGACCGTTAAGGTTTCTTTTCAGGTAGTTAGAAAGTACATGGTCATGGAATCACATGGGGTATATTATATCAAACGCCTGCTTGTCTACTAATGTATAACACAAAGTTGGAAAGAGTTATTAGTGAAATGCATGCTGCAATCTGCCACCACTGGGGTGAAAATAGAGCCTTTCTACCAGTCCCATGCAATCTGCTGTAAGGGCTTAAGCCATACAACCTCGTGCAGTTCTGTTAATAGAAAGCCGACACATACCGATAAAATCCATAGTCTGTAGCATGTGAGATTACAGGAGATTTACTTAGGACTTGCAAAAAAAGAAAAGATTATATTGCTAGGCTGTTCCAATTATTTAAGGTGCACTTCTTACAATCACAAAGCTATTCAGACACCGACTAGAAATTTAAGACGCTCCCATCGAAGTGTGTCTGAACATGCCTCTCGAAGATCTGCTGGTCGCAGTCTGGGGGAAACTGCTCATTGCACATGGGGCAAATCTTCCAGTGACTCTCCACATGAGCTTCAAACTGGGTCTGATCATAGTTGGGAGGAAACACCACAGAGCAAAGAGGACACTTCTTCTGCATGGTAAATCTGGAAAACAGAGGGTTACGTCAGTAGACGAACAGAAACAATCGAGTTCATGACACACTGGGCTGGACTCAATGCTGGAGATAAATATATAAACAGAAAGCAACTACACCAAAACCGACAAGCGATTTTAAGACAACCGAAGGCTAACAGAAGTAACAGGGAGCAGCCCATGCTTCCATAGTCACAGTCGATATTCGATCTCAGTTTTACTGTAATTACCTCGGATCAAAGCAGAAACCAGATTGTTCCTGTCCAGAAAAGCTTGGAGGAACCTGGTCAAGTTCAAAGAGGACATCATCCTTAAAAGAAAAAAAAAATATTGAGGATATACACATCTGTAAATAAAAACACCATATCGTCACTCTACTTCGCTTAGGTGGACACAAGACTCAATACTCAAGCAATTAGGTCTTGAGTTTGACACAATATATGTTTTTTGTACTTTGAACGGTGTAGCATACTGTTGCGTGTGGATATGAATCCATTTTTGTTTCCTTGTTCTGCAATAGAGCTGGCACTAGTTACATGTTAGCATGTTTTGAGGTGCTCCTTCAGAGCATGTACCATGGCCAGGTGACCTCCGACTCTTTGCCCAATTTTTTGCCACTTCTGGGAACAAAAGTATTGAATATAATACTATTATAGTGAAGTGAAGTTCTCTTGCTTTGAGCAATAATGAAAGTTGGAAAAAAGACTAAAAGAAACAATTATTTTAAAGACTGGGCTGATTCCAGTAAGTCTTATTCCTGTAGACATTGGGTCTACATTATTTTTGGCAATGTAGGGGACATGGAATATTGAGAAAACAGCTTAAGCCACAAGCCATCTGTGTTATATCTTTGCATGTGATACTTAAATGATGGTACACGAAAAGACTGGAAGAAGAAACGGCTGGCCTTTACTGAGGGAAAACCTAAGCATTCAGTCATAAGACCTAACTGTAAAACGGATCATATCTTGCCTACAGCTAGCAATAACCTGTCACATCTCAGTACCATGGCATGAAACCGTATAACTCTAGTAAAGCAACATAAGACACACAAGCATATAGCATACCTTCACCTTCTAACTGTCCTATTTTCCATTCCCAGTTTTTAGGCACTGTCCCAGAATCATGGCCCAATTAGCGAGATCTTTTGACCTCCCCTGAGTGACATTTCTAACCTGAGCATCACAAAGCGGCATGACAAGCCCCTGCAGGGCCAAGTCTTTGAACATATGAATGCCAGGAAAAAGAAAACCCAAAACCAATCCCTTAAATATATGGAGTAATTATTTTGTTAGTATTCCTTAAATTCAGTTGATAAATTAAAAACACAAGTTTGCATTTATAGAGCGGTCTAAGAAGTGCCGCGTCGGAATAATTATCTCCCGGTCCATTTCTACTAATCTTTATATAGGACAAATACTATTATTAATAATAATAATAATAATCCTCGTGTTCCTTTAGCACTGTAGTAGAAGTAGTAGAGGGGTCATCATGCGCGGCAGGAACAGTAGAACATTATGCTTGCATGTATCTGCCAAACACATCTGTTTGGCGGTGTTTCTGGTAGGAGATTCACGCGCTCCAGCTATGGATGCAAAATAACGGTGTCTTGCTTCGCACATCCACCAAAAAAAGCAAATGCTTTCAGAATGGCCGAATCCTTTATAATCAATCAGATTGAGTCCCTGACTCCATTAACCCCTTAAACACCAGGCGGTTGAACAAAGCATTGCTCAGCTACATAACCTGTTATAACCTATTAAATGAGAAAACCATCACCGTGAAGTCTTTCAGCAGAACTATATTCATTTATTAGAAATATCCACAGCTTATGCTTTCTGTCTGAAAGCTGTGTTAACTGTTTTGAAGATATTTACTGTTGCAAGTCTAAGGGAAGTGGAGATCTTTGGGTGTTAAGTGGCCAAACCACCATAGTTAGAGGATTTCTGTGTGTATATGTGTTTTTTAAATCTGTAAACTTCATTACATATTTTTATTTAGTATACAGAGTTATAAAAGTAAGTTGTGTTCCTTTTTCTGCATATACTGGTGCTGTGTACAGAAGAAAAGCCTTCTTTTCTTATTCTTTCTTGACTTATTACACTGGCAAAGCGGTGCCAGCACAGGAACACCAGACCCATGGAGCAGTTTTGCAAGGGTTTTTCTGAGAGCAAAGTGTACAGGTCAGAGAGAAGGCTCTGCTAATTATAGTGCCCCAGATTACTAGGAGTAGAGACTGTCTGCCATTTGTAATGTCTCTGCCAAAAGTAGCATGATTAGGTATGCAAAAGAAGAGTTCCAGGGTTAGTACTATCAGGGAGCTAACACTTTAAGACCTTCGAACAGGCAGCAAAACTTGTGACAGCTTCCTAATTATCTTCAGTTACAGACATGAGGGACTCGGAGGAACGAGGAAGGCTTTTTTTCCTCCATTATGGCTGCTAAGTACCAAGGCTAAAATCATGCCTGTCTAAGCACTGTTCCGTTTCTGCAAAAGGTTAATAGCAATTAAATGCAGCAAACTAGAGTAAATGAGAAGCAGGTCATGATACTGCAAAGAGCACAACGCTCAGAAGATAAGGATTTTTCATCGGGAGTGTCTAGTCAAGACCGTGAAGCCCTGCAGCAGAACACAATGACATTTCAATTTGAAAAAGTACTACTCTTAATCTAAAAAAGAAAAGACAAAAAAAAAGACTTGCCCCGTGTTCCCCACAACAAGGTCGCAATTACCAACTGTGTCAATATAACAAAGTAAAACTATTTCACTAATACAATCGTCAAAGGGATTAAAGATCTGGACATTTGCAAAACATTAAGAGCTCTTAGTTAAAAAAATGGAAAAGTGACGGTTCTAAAAGTGGTTTAGTCTCCTAGATATGAAACAAGTCATTGATCTGCGACTATACTGTAACCAAGAATGAAGCCATAAGTTAGGAATGTTACATTATATGGATTTCATTTGCTCCTCTTTTTTTCCCCCCAGACACAAGATAAATGCTAGTTTCATTCTTTGACAAACTACATATTAAAATACTCTGATATTTGGGTGTCACTTCTTTCAACCCCATCCCTGGACTTGTGATTTAACTAGATTCCCATGCTGTCCGTAAGATGAAAAACATCTGCTGGGCAGAGGCTGGAGCCTCGGCCGTCGTCTCCTTGCTAGCAATAGGATGAGCTCTGGAACAGTCACAGCGCTTTTGAAAATTAGCTACTTTTCCCTTCATGGGATTTTGAAGTCACTTCATAAATCCTGTTACTTTAGCCGGCAGATCAAAGATTTTTGGACCATAAGTTCAAGCAGCAGAATATGAGCAATGTCTACAGAAATAGCAGAAAGGAGAATATTTTTCTTTTCACAATCTCTTATCTGAAACTGATATGCACCAATACACTAATCTGATAAAGAGAATACAAATCTTAACCCCAAGAGTTGGCAAATTTACAGCCTGCTAATGTTTCTCATTGACCAGGCTTACGTTATCGTCTGGATCTTCCAAGCCATCCGGACGGCTAAGGTTGCGAGCAGGTTGACTACACACAACTCTGCCTTCCAGACTCCATGAGGGTGGCCTTGCTGGTGGTCCTACAGGTTGAACCTGGATTTCATCTGGGTTAAAAGCACCATCTGCTCCATCTGAGATGAAGGAGAAAAATAGAGATTTATTTTTTTTTAGAAATAGAAAAGATATTAAGTGTATGATTTAAACGGAACAAAGTTGCTAATGCTTTTAGAAAGTTTTTTTGTGTTTAACTCCATCACCTCTATAATAATCCTGATCACAAAGCATTTAAATAATCTGTGAAACACAGCGGGAACTGCCCCAAAACTTCCTCTCCACATATATAGTGAGTAGATGTCTGTCTGGCATCACTGGATAAGCTATACTCCAAAAAATCCTCAAAAACAATGCATTTTTATGGTCAGAGTCAAAGGGTAGTTTCAATGTTAAAGATTTGGATTCTTTTATAACCAAAGGCTAGAAATCACTATGTTAATATGCTACACGTTCCCCCTACCTCTTGTTGCCTGCGTTGCATAAGGATTTCCAAAGTGCAGAACAGGTCCTTGGACAGGGATGACGGGCACGTCTCTGGGTTCTTCACACGAAGAGTTAAAGAACTGCAAAAACTGAGAGCCGCTTGGTAAATTGTGTTCAACTGCAGCTCTTTCCGACAGCTTCTCCAAGTTTATTTTAAGCTCCTATGGAAAAGGCAATAGCACAAAGAAAAAGAAAACACATCAGGGTACGTAAGAGATTTCAAGGCTTTAAACTGCATTAGCATTTTCTAGAATATATTAAATGGTTCTGTACGATTAGGATACCGCTAGGATACCATATGTGAGAATTAACGGAGGCATGGCGGAAGCTATAGTAACAGAGGACATAGTTGCAGTATGTCGATTCTCTGATCAGTTACCCCTTAAGATAGAGCATAGAGGGGTAAACATGAGCAGAACTGGGGTTGCTAATGTGAAGCAGGATGGCAACCCTAAAAATTGCCCGTCTCTAGTAGTTTTGTGTGATGTAGCATGGAGTACAGTGGAGTAGCATGGAGTACAGTGGAGTAGCATGGAGTACAGTGGCCCACATGGTTCTTTTGGGAGGCTCCCTGCGTACGAACCCCCCACGGTTACATAGTTGGACACTTTTGTGAATCATGTCACGCAGTTCATTTTGGGATCAATGATTTATAAACGTGTACAGCAGAGGTGTTTGCTTCTCTCAGAAACTTAAAAACCGTTAATAATCCCTGTCAGGCAAACCATATACACATAGGGGATAAAAGATAAATGAAGAAGTCTGATGGCAATGCTATATTATATATATATATATATTAATTATAATTATTTATATATAGCGCACACTATTACGTATATAGATTGGTCTCAATCTGCAATGTACTTGTACTTCCAATATCTTACCGTAATAGAGTTCTCCAGCCTTTTCTTTTCCGTGAGGAGTAGTTCAACCTTACTTGAAAGTTCTGCTATTTCCCGGTCTTTTTCTGCGGACTGTATCTTAAATAAATGAAGCATAATACTTTTTAAGACAGCAAATAGTATCTTACTATATGGTAAAAATTTACAATTCCATTACAAAACTATTTGAGGTAGAACAGTGCAAAATGCCTAAGTGGCAAAGAAAGGGTTAAAAGCGCAGCTGTGCTTTCAGTATAATGTTCTTAAGGGTTGCTCTCCCTGCCTAGTGGTAATATTCTAACAGCTGAGATGTTCAGCTAGATGTTACTAATGAGATCTGAGCTAAAACACAGAGAGACAATGTAAATAAGTCATCATAGAGAGGGGAGGGGGACACTAAAAACGTGAATTATGTTCCCATTAAAATCCCCCAAAAAATCAAAACATCAAATGTGCATTTTGCCAACTGACAAAGCTTTGGCTAGATAGATTTTTGCAGCGTTTGATGGGAGGGCGCTTAGGCCACATTAATCCGTGCCTGACATACACAATCATCATAATCATATATAGGTAGGTATAACACTACAGCACTCACAGAGCAAGGCAATAGAGCATAAATACATTTAGGGCTGCAACAACTAATCGATAAAAACGATAATGAAAATCGTTGACAACGATTTTCATTATCGATTAATCAAATTAATTTTTACGATTAGTTGTTGCAGAGATCGGATTATAACACTAGAATCCAGATCCCCCGCAACGCTGCAGGGGACCTGGATTCCCCTCACTGTCAGCCGGAGGGTGTCCGTGCGATGAGAGAGGCAGAGTGGTGTATGGGAGGGGGGAGGAGGCAGAGTGGGGGGGGAGAGCAGAGAGGTGAATGGTAGGGGGAGTAGCAGAGTGGTGTATGGAAGGGGTGAGAGGCAAAGTGGGTATGGAAGGGGTAGGAGCGAGTGGTGTATGGGTGAGTTATACGTGGTTATGGGGTAATAATTGAACTTCAGTATCAGAGTGGTTAAGGGTGTAATGAATTACAGAGTGGCATATCTGGGGAGGCAGAGTGGTGAATCAGGGAGTATAATGAATTTCAGGGTGGTGCAGGGCATTTATGGGGGCGGAGTGGCATATCAGGGTGCGGAGTGGCATATAGGGAGGTATAAGGCATATCAGGGGGCACAGTGGCATATAAGGGGTTTAGGGCATATCGATATTAGGCATATCAGGGGGGCATAAGACATATCTGGGGTAAAAGGTATATCAGGGGCTCAGTTGCATATCACTGGCATATAAGGAGTATAAGGCATATTGGGGC
>VKOC01016631.1:0-20865 GCA_009364415.1 Spea multiplicata | reverse complement strand
CAGATAAAAGAAAAGATCCCATTTATATTATGCTTTTCAATGTGTTTATTACTAAATTAGTAATATGTGTTAGAACTAAAATGCTAATATTTAACAAAATATCAAAATCTTGAAACATAACTGTAATACTAAGTAAATATTTTTTTGTTCTCTAAAATCATGATGAAACAGATAGGTATGCACACACATTTTATATGTGTCAGGTCCTCCCTATTTTATCTTTGCATTTGTCTCTAGGTTTAAAACTAGATATCAGTTCTTGGTGCAAACACTGGCCATAGATGTGCTTGTCCTGTAAGCAAACCCAGGAACTCTTTAGGTTTCTCTTGGTCGAGTTCTGAGATGCCCCACTCCCCACCCATTGCTCCTTTAAAAACCGGTGTTTCCTGCGACGTTAGTGGAACCGCTCACCTAACTTCAGTGGGCAGTCCTGGCCACATCCCGCAAGGGTAAGCTCCTGCTAGCAGGAGCCCACAAGTTTTTTTGCGTGGTGGAGCTCTCGTGCCCATGAGCCACACCATCAGGGTTAAGCTAAAATACAGGACCCCCATACTACCTCAAATTAGAGATGGCCCCATTAAATCAATTAGTAACATTTCCAAATTTGAAAAACGCTAATGCACATGTTCAAAGAATCTATAACATCCCAAAAACATGATATGTCTATGTATGTGGGGCTATTTCCAAGAAACTTTGTTGAATTAAAATTTAGGTTTGGTTCTATATGTGCACATATTCTGTTTTTTTTGCCCAGTTTATTTTCCCCTAGGGGACCTGGATCCTCCTGCCCCCCCTCCCCCACACACACTTACCGATACTTCTGAGTGCCTGGTGCTTAGTCCGGGCAGCGTGTAGAGCTCTACGCGATTCGCGTAGACAACTTCCGCTGCAGCCAGCAGTGGGGGTCGTCCATTGCGCAGACTTTCCCCGGCTGTCAGAGATCAGAGTTCCAATAAGTTGGAAATTATAGTTAAACAAAGAAATAGCAAAAATGCTGAAAACCCTTGCTTCAAGCGTTAAAAAAAAAGGTACAATACCTGGGGGTTTAAAACTCTAGGTCAGGCCCAGGACAGTCAAGAAGTAAACACACTCAGCTTGTACCATATGCCTGCTGCTGTTGTGTCTAAATATCCTTTCTGTCATGTACCAAAGTGGGGCTCCCCGGTTGTCATCCTCGGCACAGCTTCCGGCGGTACTGTAGGATCTCATGTGACATGCCTGTGATGGACAGCGGGAGAGCAGACTGGGCACCAGGATTCAAAAACCCACAACTGCTGCTAAATTCTACCTTAGTGTGGTCCTCGGTTCATACTCTACTTTCCTGTCGTCTTCTTCATTTTTGATTGCTACACTGGTGTATGAGTCCAGGCCTGTCTGACTACCTACCCTGTGTACCGACCTTGGCTTTGTCCGACCACCCGTTTAGTGTACCGAGTGTGACTACCTATCCTGTCTGACTACCTAACGTGGCATCCATTAGTGCAGTGTTGTTGGTGGTCTTGCAACACAAAATCATGTCTGGATCTCTCTTTATCTTCCTGACTCCCGTTCTAACTCATATCCTCTCTCACTGCTAGGGGCCCCATCTAAACTCTGCTCAGTGAGCAAGAGACTCCTCTCAAGATTGTCAATCTCTTTCAATGTTTAAAGATGCCTCTTCAGAGTTCTAATCTGAGCTTCCAGAGGGGCTCCAACAAAGATAATACTTTGTGATTTTTGCTTCCCAATAATACTACTTTTATGTGCTATTTATGGGCTCTTTGTTCACTATTATAATTGAAAACCAGCATAGCAACTGGACAAAGTGGTAAATGGTAAATTCAAGTTCTATCTGCACTTAAAAATGCAATATACAATATACAATTTGTGTGGATTCTCTAATAATAATAATAATTAAAAAAAAAGAATTATAGTTGAACAAACATATAGTAAAGATGTGAGACAAAGCTCCAAGCTTTAGGGTACAAAAACTGTCTTAGTAATTTACGCTTGATTAATTTTTATCATAAGTGATATGCTCTTGCTGAAGATATACCCCACTGAAGCCACATAATTGTCCAAGGCTGGAGACAAATGTGGTCATCCTGCTGGCCAATGTGAAACTTTCTTACATTACCTCCAAGTCTATGCCCCTTACTTTTAGACTTACTTCTTTGACCTAACACTATTCCTCCTTTGAATAGACTGGATATATGTTAATGATAAGCCCCATGGTGCAGGTTACTTGATATTAAAACGTACGGAACTATTTCATGTAATGTAAAAAGGGCTGTGTTTTCAAATCAAAACTACCAAGGGATTTACAAACTAAATTTTAAAATTCATCGGCAGCATGTACTGTACTTATACACAACACAGTTAAGATTTATACAGATCATTAAAGCAAGTCTAATGTTTCTAGAGATGCATTTATTTACAAAAGTGTAAAGTTTATAAAATTATTTACAAAAGCGTTAAGTCAAGCAACACCTGTAAAGTATGAAACTTGAGAAGTTGACTGAAAAAATGTGCACACTTACAAAAATACAAAAAGTGGCCAAAGTTACTGTTTGCTCTCTAACAACAATAATAACAAAGCAGATTTTTTTCTTCCGAATTAGTCCAAAGAGCTTATAGTTATGGATGACTTATTTGGGAACATATGCAGATATATAAAATACAATAAATGTTATTGCTCCATTTATATGAAAAAATGTAAATAGGAGTCTATTTTGGATGGACCCCAACACATTTTACAGCATGGAAATCAGTGTAGGCAATCTTTTGTGAGAGTTAGTTATAGCTACCTTTACCGAAAATAGCATACTTTAGAATACCTTCTCCACATGTTCAGTAGTACTCTAGAACCTACTACATAGAATAAATAAAATTAGTGGCACTTAGTCACATGGATCATAGCTAAACATTGATATTTAACTAGCATAGATGATGTGTTTATTGGGGGTGTTGCAAAGTATGTGCAGGAAGTGTACTTAAATATGCTTCCTGCTAACGCTTTCAAATTTCAATAGTCAGCTACAAGAAGAAAAAGGAAGCAAAAATCTCTTTTCACTTCAGTGATTAAAGAATGCATTCACTTGACAGTAAAATACATTCTGATTCATAAGGAATTTACTCCAGCATTAATACAAATGTAAAACAAAAAAAACGATAATGTTTTAGTTTTCATTTCACTTTTTTTTTGTTGCGGATTAAAATGTATTTCAAATGAAAAGAGGGCTCAGAAAATAAAGAAAACTCCATCCCACATACAAGATCAAAAAGAAAATATTAGATTTTCAAAACAACTACATTTAAATAAATCTAACAAAACATTTTTACTTTAGTTCATGGCATTACCACGCAAATGCCACCCCTCAATTTAAACTCACAAGTATCATTTTTAACATTTGTCTAAATAACCGTTAACACATTTGTTAAGAAGCTCAAGATAATATTCTACACAGGCAGATCCTGTATCTGTAAATCAGATCTAATTTGCAGCATGCTATCAAATTAATCATAGGGCTTATCCATAGTGACTTCTGAACATTTTAAATCAATATGGAATAAAATGGCAGTGACCATGCATATAGAGTATTATATAAAAACACGAAATGGCGGGAGCTTAAAATGTACTGATTAATCATAAATTAATGCAAATTACTTTTCTCAAGAGACATTTTCCATGCAGGGTCAATGACAAGTTATACATTTATGTCTATCTCCTTCTTTCATTAATGAAAAACACTGATTACTTTGAGCAAGATGTCAAGAACTCTCAAAACATTCAAAGAATTAAGTGCTGGAGAATCAAGATATTTGAATAATTTTATAGTTAAGACACAGTGAGAGTCCCTTTAGAAGAGTTAGTTCATTAGTAAAAGACTATTGTTTTACAATGGGTATTCGAAAAGAAACATATGAAAATCATGTTATTTTTGCTCCTGCATTTTATTTTCATATTTTAATTAAGTGTGAGATTATAATTATGGAAATATTTAATAATTTTCATGGTTTTTCAAATACATTAAGAAAATATATTCAGTATTAATTTTCCAATATTGCTATTTCTGGAACAATAGTGTCCTAAATTGAAAGTATCACAGTAGTATGAATCCACTTTCTGGCTAAAAGGAATAGTATAATAAAATGCACTAGTTAGTAATTAGATGCATATAGCAACTATATATTTGTGTGCGTATATATATATATATATATATATTATATATATATATATACTTTCCACTTTCTCACACTCTCTGAATTTCTTCATACCTTGAGCGTCTCGCAGCTCTGCTTACGTGTCTCACATCTTTTTCTTCTCTCTTTTTTTTCTGCATTTCTGCAACCATGACCTCTCAGCACACTTCTGCAAAAATGGCGGAAGTCCAGTGACTTCCTCCAATTGAAGGATAATTTTGCCCTAAGTTAACCATGTGTGAATTTCACATATAGTTGTCGCCACACACGCTTGACACCATCTGAACCAAATACCCTTATCATGGTCTCATCGGACCACAGGACATGGTTCCAGTAATCCATGTCGTTAGTCTGCTTGTCTTCAGCAAACTTTTTGTGGGCTTTATGTGAAAAAACTGCAATACTGCACTTTTACTGCAGTATTACTGCACATTTACTGCAGTTTTACTGCATTTGTACTTCACTGTACTGCACTTTTACTGCAGTATTACTGCACATTTACCGCACTTTTTTTTATATTGCAAACCTACAGTTTTACTTCAATGTACTGCAGCTTTATTGCATTTGTACTTCCGTACAAAAATAACTGCAGTACAACTGCAGTACAGTGAAGTACAAATGCAGTAATACTGCAGTAAATGTGCAGTAATACTGCAGTAAAAGTGCAGTATTGCAGTTGTTTCATGTCCAAAAAACTGCAGTATTACTTCAGAAAAACTGCAGTATTTTTTTGTAAGGGAATGCTGACAGCACTCATATGTTTATTTCCCAAAGACAACCTCTGCATATGACGCTAAGCAGTTTCAGGGTCTTGGCAATCTTCTTATAGCCAAGGCCATCTTTTTGTAGAGCAACAATTCTTTTTTTTTTCAGATGCTCAGAGAGCTCTTTGTCATTAGGTGCCATGTTGACCTTCCAAAGACCAGTATGAGAGAGTGTGAGAGAGATAACACCAAACTTAACACACCTGTCATTCACACCTGAGACCTTGTAACACTAACGAGTCACATGACACCAGGGAGGGGAAAAGGCTAATTGGGCCCAATTTGGACATTTCCACTTAGGGAGTATACTAACTTTTGTTGCCAAGGTTTAGACATTAATGGCTGTGTGTTGAGTTATTTTGAGGGGACAGCAAATTTACTCTGTTATACAGGCTGTACACTCACTACTTTACATTCTGTCATATCTGCAGTGTTGTCACATGAAAAGATATAATAAAATATTTACAAAACTGTGAAGGGTGTAGTCACTTTTGTGAGATACTGCATATATCTACAAAGGTGAGATCTTTATAGGACTTCATTGCCATAAAAGACTTGTAGAAACAGTAAGTGCAAGACAGTAAGCACAAGCCCCAAGGTTCTATGGATTTGTTGTAAAGAAAGACAAAAGTTTTACCGAGTGCCATAGTGTCATAAGGCCATGGTGGTCACCAGGTCCCCCTCTTTTTTTCTTCTATGGTCTTACTCCCAAAAGGGATATGCTGCCCCTTTCTTCCCTCCCCAGCCAGAAGGCCTACAGGAGGGCCATATCATCTTGGTCCCTCCATGTGATATAAAAAATCTATTTTCACGACCATAGATTAAACGTGATTAGACAAGAGTCTTTGTGCAAGGACTGGTTTGGGCTCAGAACCAAGCGTGAGGCAGACAGGTATATATGTGCTTAGTTGTAAGACAGCAGTTTGCTGCAGCTCATAACGTACCATATCCTTGGGGCTAGTATTCTACATTACATTAAATGGGAACATCACAAAATATGGGGAGAAACATAGATCCCACCCACTGCAAGTCCTTTCAGTCACAATATATATAAATCTATAACAGACCTAATTACATAGTTACATAGTTATATAGGTTGAAAAAAGACATGCGTCCATCAAGTTCAGTCTTTCCTATATCTGTTAATTAGTTTGTTGATCCAAAAGAAGGCAAAAAACCCAGTTTTGCTCTTTCCAATTTTGCACTAACCAGGGATAAAAATTCCTTCTTGACCCCAAAATGGCCAGATTTCTCCTTGGATCAATAAGCTGTTTACCCATAATTAAAGATTATATCCCCAAATATTATGTTTTTCCAAGTATCCATCCAGTTGCTGTTTAAATGTCTGTACAGACTCCACATATGAAGTATACCATAACTGAATCATGAATGTTATAATTATAAATAAATAACAATTAATAATTTGTTATTCAGATATTTATGACAGCATATTTTACATTAGAAATATAGTGTTTGCTGGCCCAGTAAATATGCTTAGGAGTGCAAGATTAAATACGTCACCCACATGTATGTTGGCAGTAATTTTAATTGGTCAGATATGTTTGTTGATTACGTAGCTTTTTATGAGGGGAATCTATTAACCAAAAACACAGTCAAAAAAATCACAAAACTTTTTTGATAATGTTAAAAATAACATTTTCTCGGATGAAAAGTTAGGTTTGTACAGCTATTATCTAAAGGAAGCCCATCAAAAATCACCTTGGATGCTCACTGCCTGTAGCATACCTTGTTCTTGTTGCACAACATGGTTGTTAAAAGTAGATAAAATCTTACACAGTAATTAAAAAAACAAAAAAAAAAACAAATAATGAAGCAAAGTGCCATATGTTCTTTTTACCAATTATTAACATTAGGTCATCTAGAAAGGGATAACAGTTGGCATCATTGTTTAACATGCTATTATCAAGAAAGTGTATGCAAATGCAGTGATTTATAAATACGAAGTGGGTGACTATAGAAAGGTGGAAGAAAAATACATAATAAAGAAGAGTGTTTATAATTTATGATAACAATGTATTCTTCAAATTCTTGAACCTATTGCATGAGTGTAAAGCTTATTTGGCCTCTAAGACCACATACATTGGTATTTGGCTCTAAAGCAAATAGGTACAAAAATTGACAGCTACTTGTTATACTCAAGTAGAAAATTCATTTAAGCATGCATTAACAGAGCAGAGATGAAATTAAGCATTAATGTAAGAGATGCATGGTGGTGCATAGTTATTAAATCTATAGAGATGGTTATTAGTTATACTAATTAGGCTTTAATAAAAGTCTGTATCAGTGAGCAGTAGGATGTCGGGTTCAGGTAATTTAGGTTGGGCTTGCAAGATCATGAATAAATTAATTTCCAGGTAAAGTAAAGGTGGTGAAGGCTCAGCTGTGTAGTGTATTGTATAGCCCACAAGCTGCATTTACATCATTAACTGGTCTACATGACTATATGAGAATTCTTCTCTAGACCGTCCTGAGAACTCTGGCTCCGATTGCAAGTTGAATACAGGTGTATATTACTTTTTTAATATTTTACTAATCACATGAAGTCAATGGAGCCCAGCTTTCTAAACATATCCAATAGAAAACCATTTTAACTGGCTAGAGATAAGCCCTTGTATAAATAGACCCTGTGCATAAAGTACACAAATCTGGAATTTGATGCACAACCAACATCTTCCCACTTTTCTGAACTATGTTGTCTACATTAAAAATAGAATATTTCTATATGTATGTATTTATAAATGTTGCATGATTCATAGTAGTTCATTCTCTTGCTATTACTCACATGTCATGATTGGTTATTTTCCAGTAAGGTTGCTTTTGTCTTTGAAAGGAGCTATCATATCTTATCATATCACATGGATACTGTTTTGCGCTAACGATTGCCCTTTTTTTGTTCAGTACTGGTTATACATCTGCCACCACAGGGCCTGCTTAGTAGACAGGGCATATGTACTTGTAGAAGAACAATCGGTTTTCAAATGTATTTTATGTATTTCAGAATGAGCAAGCATGCAAATAACTAGCTTAACAGCTTTAAATATATGAAATATGTCTAGTGGTTAGGTTAGGGCATAATTTAAGGGGTAGTGCTGGGGTCCTGTTAGTCAATAGTGATTGTGTTAGATGTTAAAGTTAGGGTACAGGTAGTGTATAGTGTTACTGATACATATAATCAGAATAGGTCACTGGCTATTGATTGGTAAAAGTGATCAATGATGGGTCATTACTTAGTGGTCACAAAGCATTTTATTAGGTTAAAAGGTGTTAAAAAAGTAAATATATATCATACAATTAAAAAGAGCTAAAGGGTCACTGAGAAGTGATCGGGTAGCAATAATTAATTATGCATTTAAAAACGTTATTTTTATTCATTGTGAGTGTATGGGGTTTTTTGTACATTGGGTGACCCCCCCCCTCTCTTTAACTAACTAATGGAAGGTGGAGTTATGTCAAGTAGTTGTCAAAATGTTTTTAATCACTCCTGATTGGCTCTGATTTGGGTCATAGGGGTTATGTTGCGCTATCACTCTCATAGAATGATGATGCAACAAAGGAGGATCCTGGCTGGTTGCTACACTTGTGTGATGACCACATAAACTTTAGTGGCAGCTGGTTTACTGGCAATTATTCGGATCAGTCTGCATGATTCTATTCTATAGTAGGTACATCACTGGTCCTCTACAGACACTTTCTCATGAAGTACCTGGTATGCCATTGATTGAAAAGGGATTAAGACCAGTGGTGTATTTATGCCTTAGGCTTTGCCTCAAGCTGCTCCTCTTAAGCCAACTGCTTATATATTAAAGCCTTTTTGTTATAATACTGTCAATAAACTAATAACTACAATTATTGAGAAATATGTTTTTTTACAGATGTAAAAGATATGATTAAGCATAAGGTTTGTCAGTATATCATGATATGATATGTACATTTTGAAAAAAAAATGAGAAATTTGTGCTACTGACAAGAAACATTCCAGAGCCAAATGTTTCTCTCAGTATTTCTTTATCTAATGATACAATTATTTATAATCTTTAAAACATAAAGTAGGTTAACATAATTAAAAATGTCAGACTGCATTGCACCAACAATTTTGTGCTTATGGTACATATTTGAGCCACCCATTCAAATGGTTACTAATGATGTTGATATGTCACTAAACTAAAATGACATATTCCGAACTAAGATGTTTGGAAAACACACATTCCTGAATAGTTCATTTCCAAAGTCAAAGTTACATAGTCAAAGGGGACCCCAAGGCAGACTTCATTAAAACTTTCTGTTCTGTTGTTTACTAGAGGTTCTTTCAGTCATTTACTCTGACAAAGATTGAATACTGAATAACTGTATAGCAGGGCAGTTTCAAGAGCTGTACTACTTCTTAGATCCCAATAGACGCAAGAATCTTGATGTGTTGTAATTCAGGAGAGGTGTAAAGAATCTATTGTTAGTTTAGACATGTTTGTTGATTTATGGGAGAGTAAACTGTACCACTTTTCATGTTTGTTCCTTATGATCACAAAAACACAACTGGAAATAAATAGAATGCTTTTATCTTCCGTTGGAAATATTATGTAATCATTTTAATTTAGTTTCTACTTTTTAATATTATTATTTAAAGATGACATAACATCTAGTAAATAATATAATTTGAGTTACAGAGACAAGATGAAAGGTCAGCTTTGCTCAAACAAGCTTACAATTTGGAAGTTGGAGTATATTACACGAGGTAAAAGTGCTACTGTTAGGGAAGGATCAGCCACACTAGTATACAAATTGTCTGAAGGCAGGTGAGCTAAGGGAAGATGCGAAGAAGGATGTTAACATGTAAGTTTGTAGGCATCCCTAAAGAAGTGGCTCTTAAGGAATTTTTGGCAGGCTTTTCAAAAGCAGGGGGAAAGACGGATAGGCTGGGGGACAGAATATCAGAGTATAGAGGCAGCCCTTGAGAAATCTTACAAGTGCGCACGACAACTAGAAATAAGTGCATGAGACACACAAAAATCATTGGATGAGCAGAAAGACCGAGTAGGAGTGTTTTCTGAGATGAGTGAGAAGATGTTAGTCGGGGCACCGCTATGAAGAGCTTTGAAAGTAAGAGTAAGGATTTTGAAATGAAAATAAAGCTAACAGGGCTAAATCCAGGTATGGACTGGCCTCCCACCATAGACATCATGTTTTACTCTTAACTCCTATTGGGTAACTAATTTGGTCCAATCCATCTGAAACAGAAATAATATTTTTTCTTAAATAAAGGCACAGTAGGAGGGCCTGGCCTTATCCAAACATGCAAAAATGTTTTCCTGGCAACTGCCAAACTAAAACTATCCTGGTCATTAGCCCAATCTAAAATCTTGAAGCCCTCCTCCACACCCTGGTATTGGATCTTGTTGATCCAATTGAGGATTTTTAAAGTGATTAGTATTGTTTATCCAATATGATAAATGTTTAGGCCCCATTATAGAACTGAGCCTTGGGGCACTGAGAGGGAAAGGTGAGAGGAAGTGTTACTGGAGAGAGAAATGCTGTAGGAACGAGCAGAAATGTAGGGAGAGGACCAGGAGAGAGAGCAATGTCCCGGAGACCAAGATCATGAAGAGTTTGAGGGAAAAGAGGGTGGTTTACAATGTTATATAGTTACACAGTTACATAGGCTGAAAAAAGACATGCGTCCATCAAGTTCAGCCTCTTCCACATCTGTTAATTGCTGTTGTTACAAAAGAAGGCAAAAAACCCCGTTCCTTTGCCTTAGATTAAATCTCCTTTCTTCCAGTCTAAATGCATGACCACGTGTCCTATGCATAGTCCTGTTTACGAATAGTTTTCCACACAATGGTTTGTATTGGCCCCGAATATATTTATATTACGCTATCATATCCCCTCTAAGGCCGCCATTTTTCTAAACTAAACAGATTTAAATTTGTTAACATTTTCTTCAATAACTAAAGTGCTTCCGATTTTCTTTTATACAATTTTGTAGCCCCGCCCCTGCACCTTGCCAGTGCATATTATCCTTTTGTGAATAGGTGCCCAAATCTTCACCATGATTATAAAGAGGCAAAATTATATTTTTATCCCACAAACTGATGTCTCTTTTTATACACGACAAATACCTTACTGGCCTTAGCAACTGCTGATTGTCATTGCAAATTGTTGCCTAGTTTGTTGCCTAAAACAATTCCAAAATCCTTCTCATTTGTTGTTATCCTTAATTCACCATTTAGGGTGTAAGTTACTTGTGGATCCCTTATCCCAAAGTGCATAACTTTGCATGTATTTACATTAACCTTCATCTGCCATTTGTGTGCCCAGTCCCCCAGTCTATCTAAATCCCTCTGCAGCAAAGTCATATCAACTCACGTCTTATTACTTTACAGAGTTTAGTGTCATCTGCAAGCACGGAAAAATGACTTTCAAAGTCTATTGCAAGATCATTTATGAATATGTGAAATCAAATTGGTCCCAGAACAGAACCCTGAGGGCCACCACTTACCCCTTTTGTCCAACAACTCTCTGTACTCTATCACTAAGCAAATGTTCTACCCAAGAACAAGAATTTCCATCTAGATAATTTTTTTCAGTTTGAATACTAACCTATTGTGTGGAACCGTATCAAACACCTTGGCAAAATCCAAGTAGATTACATCCACTGCGTCACCTTGATCTACACTTCTTCTTCTTTGTAGAATGCAATTAAGTTAGTTTGACATGACCTATGCTTCATAAAACCCATGCTGATTGTTGCTAATGACACAATCAATTCCTGAATATTATCCCTTAATAACCCTTTAAATATTTCCCCAGCCACAGAAGTTAAGATCACAGGTCTATAATTTCCAGGCAAAGAGTTTGAACCCTTTTTGAATATAGGAACCGCATCTGCCTTCCTCAAATCCTCTGGTACAATTCCTGAAAAGAATCCTGGAAGATTAAAAACAAAGGTTCAATTATTTCCATACTTAGCTCCTTAAGCTCCTGAATACCATCAGTCCCCGGAGCTTTGTTGACATTAACTTTCTTTGGTTGCTGCAGCACCTTGTCCTGAGTCATCTAATCACAACAGTTTTTTGCAGTAATCATTTGCATATCCATTGCCATAGGTTCCTCCTTAATATATATACTGAGCTAAAATAGTTATTTAAAGTTTCTGCTAACTAACCCACCATCTCTGTTTTCAGTGGACCTACATTTTCATTTTTTGTTTTTTTTTACAATTTATGTTCTATGAGGATTTTTGGGGGGTTGTTTTTGCTTGAAGATATTTCATTTTTCCTCGGTGTTTTTTTTACTTAAGAGTTCATGCCAGTCAATATGTTGTAAAGCTGTCCTTATCTTATTGAAAATGGCCTTTTTAAAATAATATGTTTTAGTATTCTCCATGTGCAATTTCTTTTTTTGAGTTTATTTCAAAAGACACCATATTGTGATCACTATTACCCAAGTGCTCCCTTACTTGAATGTTTTATAATAGATCAACATTGTTTGTTATACCAAGATCCAGACAGAAGTCAAAAGAAACAGACAAGTCCAACTGGATTAGCATAGAGTAGTAGCCCTTGCATTTAGCGGTGAGTAGGTGATTAGTAACTAAGGGCGGTCTCAGTAGAATATTGAGAGCGAAATCCAGATTGAAGAGTGTCAAGTAATGAGTTGGAGCCCAGAAACTCAGTTATTTTATTATATACAATTTGTTCAAGAAGCTTGGAGGCAAGAGGAAATGGAGAGATGGAACATTAGATAGATTAGTCGGGTCTATGCTTTTTTAGATTGGAGTTATGGTAGCATGCTTGAAGGTGGATGGAACAGATTCAGTAGAGAGAGAGAGGTTGAAGATATTAGCTAATGTAGGAACAAGAGTAGAAGAGACTGGGTAAAATAAGAAGGGATAAGATAGAGGTGATTGGACAAGAGGAATAAAGAAGAGAACTTGACAAAAGTGAATCGGTATAATATAGAAGAGGAGTAAGAGTTCACAATATGACAGGGTGTATAGTCAAGGGCAGCAGAAGGACTGTGCATATATTTCACATCTTATTGAAGTAAGTGGCAAAGTCAGAGGCAGTAAGGCTAGTAAAGGGGTGATGATGGGTATTGAAAGTACTGAAGACTTGCATTTATGAGACAGGAAAGAGATAAGAGGGTGAAGTAAGTTTCCTTAAGGAGATACATTTTGAATATATTGCTCTTTCTGAGGCTCAAACTGTTCTGCCAGCTGAACAAAATAGATATAGGCTTTGGGTACAATGAAATATTTGCCCTCTGTATCATATTGCTATTGTTTGGCTGCACATTCTTTAAAATAGACAGGGTACAGGGTTCCTTAAAAGCAGTATGACTATAGGACACCTAGGTCATCATTTCCTCTGCCATCACTTGACAGGAGTTTAAGTTTATGTTTTTAGTTCATGTTCACAGATTGTTAGATACAAGTAATATGTTATTTGACTTACTTAACTAAACATGGTTCAACAAAACTAGGCTTCAAGAAGAAGAAGAAGAGTATCATGGTGTAAAGATATAATTCTTGTAAACAGTGTCTATCTCTCTTCAGTCCTGATATCCAGAAGCAAGTCAGCATCTTTAGTCACTTTTGTGATGGTAAATGGTGGCATAGATCCTTAGGATCATAGTAACCTGAGAGTGAATCATAAAGAAAATGTACAAATAATTTCTCAGCAGAAAGCAGAGTTATGTGTAGTGAGAAGCAAAAGCCATTACAAAAAATCAAAGTGAATTGGTTAGTTGCATGCTAAACTGCCATTTGGTAGTAGACAGAATATAAATCTAAATTAGCTGCTGATATTAAATGTTCATTTAAAAAATGAAAATATGTTTATTTTTAAGGTATATGATGCAAACAATCCTTATCAATCTAGGCACAAATATGTGTTTAGGACAAATTACACAATTATTGAGCTCTATAATCAAAGTAGACATTTAAAGTTGTAATAACTTAACTTTGAAACCTTAATTTATAGATTATTTAATGCATTATATATTTATTAACCATTGTGAGATAATTGCACATGCCATTTTCAATAAAAAGGGTTTCTGTTTGATTGCATTTGTGGGATGCAACTAAGATATGATTATAGAACATTTACTTCCTGGAAGAATAACATGCCATTAACCATCATCAAGCACGCACTCTTGTTTCTTGATGTTTCTCAAGTGAACTGAAGCGTTATAACTAATTCAAGAGGCTAATTATCAATTGATAATGAAAATATTTATAATGTCTCTTTCAAATGAATTATTACAAGGCAAATATTTAAGTCCTATACTGTATAATCGTTCCTTCTCTAAAATATTTTATTATACCATATTTGCTCAATTATAAGACAAGGTTTTTTCAGGGCAAATGCTCTGAAAAATACCCCTCATCTTATATTCGAGGTTGTTTTTGTAATCAAACCTCAAATAGAGGTCTGACTATAAGCCTAAAATCCAGATCCCCTGCAACGCTGCAGAGGACCTGGATTCTCCTCTCTGGTAACCCCCGCTGCTGCCGGCACTTACTCTTGGGGCTCCGGAGCACCAGTGTTTCGTCAAAGAAGCCCTGGTGGAACTAAAGGCTAAGGTTCCAATGCGCAGACGTTCACCGGCTGCCCCCACTAGACACCAGAGAGTCTGAAGTACGAGGAACATGTCTGGAGAAGCATTGGGGGAGTGGTATATCGGGGATTAAAAGGCATTTTTAGGGAGCAGAGTGGCATAATAAGGGGTTAAAAGGCATATCATGGAGGCAGAGTGTTATATAGGGGGTATAAGGCATATCTGGGGGCAGAGTAGCAAGCTGTGAGGCAGATGTGCATTACTGGGGGCAGGTTAGAAAATAAAAGGAAATAAAAACAAAAAAAATAATTTTTCTCAATCATAGTTCTTATTAAATATGAAAAATACATTACATGTGAATTAATATTTACTACTAAAACATTTTTCCTATAGGGTAGTCTTATATTCAGGCTTTTTCTTTGTGTCCTAAATTAAATATTAAAATGTTGGAAGGTCATATTACGGTATAATCAGAGTCGTCTTATAATTGAGCAAATACGGTATTTTAAATTTGTGAATAAAACTGTATCACATATTCAAAGCATCTTATTTATGTTATAATATCATAATATAATGTTATAAGTTGTAAGAGTTCCTATGCTAAATGTATTTCTACATTTTTGTTATTGCAGCTTATTCAACAAATTTCCCTGTGACCCAAAACTGAAAAAATGGTCAGCACACAAAATGTTTTAAATAGTGAAAAAAACTTTTAAAAGTTAAGCTACACAAAGGTAAATATCAGCACAAAATTGAGAATGCGTCCACATGCTAACAGATACCGGTATTTTGGCAGTCGGTTGCCTTTATTAAGAATAATTGATTGTCAACCCTCACTCTTACCTACTAGAAAGAAGGGTTCCATTCTGAGCGTGGCTTACACCTAGACTATCAACCATGAACATTTGAATGCATTGAGTTTTAATGTTACAATTATGTTTACTCTTGATGCCCCCACAGCATCTAAATAAATGCCAGATTGGATAATCCTTAAAGCACTTATTTAAATGACGAGGATATTGACAATACAAGGATTTGTGTTTCATTTACTATAAACGTATATAAGACATAGGAAATCATAAATGACTCTACATAAAAATATAACCACTGATCCTAGCATATGATCTCTGTTGACTCTTGCTATTTCTAGCCAGAACAGTTCCAACAAAGTAGAGTTCTAGCTGTATTAGAGTAACACTGAGAAAGGAAAGGGCAAATATATTATCCATGGTTTCCGGCAATTTAGCTTTTCACAATATACAGTAACTGCCTAGAAAACCTAATGGTTTTTCGCAATAGCTGCTATTTAAAGACAATTCAAAGGCAGAACCGTTCTTCATTCTTATCCATCCTATGAAGTCACATGTTCAGTTAGCACATCCCATTAGGCTACTTTCCACATGAGATTGCTGGATATATCTACTAAAATTGTAAATTCAGCCACAAAGGACATTTTTGTGGACTTGGCTCTATGAACTAGGCTGATGTGTCTCGTATGCATGTAATCTAAATTGTATTCAAATGTTATCCAAATTCACAGCTTAGTAAAACCATCCTACAGTGTAATCTGGTTTCAAATTAGTAATGTTTTAACTAGATGAATGTTTCATAAATGTATAAGAAGCATTTGTTTTTTAATGTTAATCATCTTAACAAGACAATGCATGGCATATCATTTCTTTATATCAAATGTTTAGCTGCATATTTATTTGAATGCACAATAATACACTTGTATTCAAACTTGATACATGCTCGTGTGTTTTTGTCTGCCAACATTCCATCCCATCTGTTTGGATAGAAAACGGGATAGTTACAGGTTGGTTGTGTTTGTGCCATAGGGCAAAGGTGCCAGGCAATAATGAGTTCTGCTGGGTAGTCTAAATAATACTTTGTACTGCACTTTTTTTCCAGAAATGAAGTGTGGTATAATGTGCTACTTTACAATGCCTCGCACCTGTTAAATCACTAAGCCAAAAAGAAAATTCAGATGATGTAAGAAAGAAAATTGCGTGATTAGATTATTTGAAATGAATCACAAGGTTAAGAACAAGGGTCTTGCCACAATTCTGGTGAGGGTCAGGTTTCAAATTATGTATTGAACATAAATGAACTACAGATAAGCGTCTAACAGATAATACTTTGTTTAAGTGAACTTGTTGAAATTAGTGCAGGGTTTGTATACACAGGAGGGCTGGAACCGTTCAGCACAAAAGACAGGCCAAAGGATGTGGCATACTGTAAGATTGCAAAAAAGCCCTCTTCTCCTTCTGTGCCATGCGTGTCTTAATGTCTGTTCATAATGTCTTTAGTTTTCTTAAATTATCCATTAAATGTTGTTATTTCTTCCTTTGTCCTAAAGTTGTGTTATGGAATCTACTGGAGCTCTGCAAATTTAACATAATGTAATATCTCAAAACACAATAACATGTTCAGTGTTCATCTTGATCTAACATATTTGCCAGAAGTACTGGGTTCAGCTTACTGCAAGGAAAGCTGTCACTATGCACATGCTAGGCACGTCCCAACCAAGAAGTGGGCTACATTGATATACAGGAGAAGGATATCACCTTGCCTCTTTAGTCAATGGTAAGACCTCACCTTAAATATGCAGTCCTTAAAAAGAACATAACGGAACTAGAAAAAGTGCAAAGGAGGTCTACAAAATTAACAAAGGGGATTGAGAGATCTTAGTTATGAGAGACTAAGAAGGTTGCATCTATATATGCTAGAAAAACAGAAATGTACAAAGAATGAGAGGTCATCCTCTGTGACTAGAAACACAAAGATTTCATAGACAGAAAGGAAGGGATTTTTTACAGTAAGGACAACAAAAGTGTGGAATTCACTGCCAGGAGAGGTGGAGCTATGAATTTCAATAGATGCCTTCTAAAAAGAAAAGCAGATAAAAGAGCAAGCATTAATAATTTAGAGCTTCTTTATCCATGGAGAAATCCGATTGCCTTTTGGAGTCAAGAAGGATTTTCCCCCTATGTGACCAAACTTTACAAATGGCTTAATTAGGGTTTTTCGCCTTGTTTCAGATGAAACACAAAAGTAATCTGTAGAAGAGTTGAAAGGGATAGATTTAAGAGTTGTTTTTCAACTGAAATTACTAATATAATGAAATTCAAGATACAGGAAATAGCAATTAGAAGAAAGAATGTATAACCTCTTAAATAAATTCTCCCCTCACTGGAAGCTACCATTTTCAAATGGGCTTTACCTCCATGGGTCAACTGCATATTTGGATGTTTCAATTTCCCAGTGACGCAGTAATCAGTTACATTACTCAGTTACATTACTCATTCAATCATATCATGCCTCAATGCTGGATTATGCTCTGGGGCTCATGGGCCAATAGATCTTGGGGGAACTCTCACAGTTTACTATAGTGTGCATAATACACACACACCGTCCTGCCTATCCTCAATTGACCTGGTTTTACATATTCTTACATATATGTTTGTACGAATGGTTCATAATCTGCTGGAAGCTAGTAGGGCCACATGGTAATTGTTTGAAGGGTACAATCACTGTGTCACGTCCTACCCAGGCTGCGGAGCTGCATATCTTGTTCTTGCTTCAGTTTCCCTGTTTTGCTTTGATCCATTCCTGGATTTCCTTTTTTACTCTGTTCGTATCTTCCATTCCTTGCTTCTGCTTCAGCTCTGTCTCCTTTATAAGGTGAGCCCCTCCTGTGTGTTCTGTTTGTCTCAGTCTGTAGTCTAAAGGTATGTCTCAGTGCTATGTGTTTGGATTTCATGTTTGGTTTGTTTTGTTCCTTTCTCAGCAGGGATTAGCGTTAGGACCCACCGTCATTGGAGTACTTTGGCGTAGTGGTGGGCTAAGCATACTATGGCCATAAAATGTGACGAAATCTCCAATAGTTATCAAATAGTCCTAGGCTAGTTTTTGTATTTATGTGTATCAGTCTGTCCTGTATCCCCGGCAGTGGGGTGTCCTGTTCTGTATCCCCGGCAGCAGGGTGTCCTGTCTTGTTCCCCGCAGCGGGGTGTCATGTCCTGTATCCCCGGCAGCGGGGTGTCCTGTCTTGTATCCCCGGGAGCCGGGTGTTCCTTGCCTTGTTCCCTGTTGTGCCCTGTGTTATGTATATCTTGTCTGGTTATGTTTCCTGCTTGGTCTCTCTGTCCCTTGCTTGTTATGTGTCTGCTATAGTTCTCTGCTTAGCTTCCATACTCCCAGCCTGCAGTCTCAAGCCTGTTCCAGGGTGCCTGGATTTGACTTTGACTTTGTTCTGGACTACATCCGCTGCTATATCAGGGCTCTGGTGTTTGGCTGCACAACCCTAGATACTCAACACCCAGGTGAGTGCGGTCGCCCTGCAACCAGGCCCTGTCCAACTCCACTACTGCACTGTAACTGTTCCTGACACACTGGTAATTTGAATGATGGCCAAACTGGCAATAACGAGATGGCCCTCCACTTCCAGTGGCTGTCTGATGAAATAAGTAAGGCCGATGGCTAGATATGCACAGCTGCATTCTAGCCGCTGGTGTGGCAGGTTGGATGAGGATGAGACATTGGCAACCATCAGCCCACAAGGCATTCTCCTGTTGGGCTAGATGGCCAGTATAGGCCTAATTAGGATGACTGTAAATGGAAGTAACCCAGAAAAAATAGAAACAGACCAATAAAAAGTGTATATGAAGAATAAAACACAGAAACTGTGAGCCTGAGAGGCAGGAGAATGCTTATACTGAAAAGCAAAATACATAATTTTTCTGTGCTGTTTATTTAATCAACTGGGTATTGCTTAGCTGCCCAGTAGAATAGTCAGGAAAGTTTATGTTTCCAGTCAGTCTCCAGAGCGGAGTAGGGTTTTATTTGCATTGCTATTTTTGTTATGCCTTAAGTATGGTCTGCATGCTTAATAAACATATCTTCTTTTGATTATAAGACATTTTATGTAGTTTATGAACCAAGACAAGGCAAGCCTGCTAAAGTTTGGTGAAGGATAGATAATGGGATTAGGCTGGTTTTCAAGAGTTGAGGTTTCATTCCTTACTTCGAGTGAAGGAAAATCTTAATGGTTCTGTATAATGCTATACTTCCAACTTTATGGGAATATATATATCGTATTTGCTCAATTATAAGATGACCCCCTCAAAAATTGAATAATTATTTAGAAGAAAAGAAAAAGCCTGAATATAAGACTACCCTATAGAGGAAAATTTTTATTAATAAATATTAATTCACATGTAAACTATTGCTTCATATTTATCAAAACTATGATTGAGAAAATGCCTTGTTTTTGCTTCCTATATGCCACTGCCCTATATATGCCTTATTCTCTATTTGCCAATTGCCCTGATATATGTTTTATACCCCCATATGCTCTGACTTACTGATGCATCCCTAGACTTGTCCCTGTGATCCAGACTCCCTGGTGTCAAGTAGGGGCAGCCAGTGGGCATCTGCGCAAAACCTCTGCTGCTACCTGACACTTCCGTCAGGCTTCTATGACTGGTCACGTCATATAAAGTATATTTGAATAACAAATTAGTCATAGGAAAGATGCATTTGAAATTAATATCACTGTGGCTCATGAAATCATACAATGGGTTGGGAATAATATTTTAAGTATGAAATTAACCATTTCAAGTTTATTTAAATAAATTACTGACAAAAGTTCTTTAAAACACAGAAATCACTTTCACAAATAAACTTGTAGTTGAAAATGTGCAAAATGATTTGCAAAACGGTGCAAAATTTTCTTTAGTGGTAATGTTCTTTAGAGGTAAAAATTCCTAATAACCTTTTAGTGTTCAAAATAGTTTTTAGAAGCGGTATTGCAACAGTCCAAAAACATGTAAAGAGTGCCCTGCCAAACCCACCAACTTTAATCCTCTACTAATTAGACTTGGGCACCAGGGGGCTCTTCGTGTTCGTCTTCGTGCTCGTCTTCGGGGGAAAAAAAATCTTCGTATTCCGCGAATATTCGCCCGTTCCTGTCTTCTCTTCGGGCGAATATTCGTTTTTTCTTTGTTTTTTCCGGTTAAGGGGTTAATACGGGGTTAATGCAGCTCTGGCGCCAGTACTTTAAATGTGTGTATCAGCAACTCCATTGGTCGCCAGCAGGGGGCCTCCTGCTGGCGACCAATGATCACAGTACCATATATAGCTAATATATTCTCGGGCAGAATATTCTGCTCTCAATGTAAAACCAACAGAGGGCAGCATTCTGTCCGATGATATATTAGCCATATGTGGCAGTGTGTTAATTTTCATTTATTAATTATTTAAATAAAATATATCCCCATGATCCGCTGGTCTCCCCACTGCAAAAGTTAAATGTCCGCACTCGCGGACATTAATTCCTGTC